>JAQFXM010000682.1:0-43649 GCA_034693345.1 Entomobrya multifasciata | reverse complement strand
TGTGAGACCAAGTAGCAATAATTACCTTATTGTCTACCTGAATAATTATGAAACACGTTAATAAAGATTTAAATTACAAATTACAAATCCACAAGTGAGTCAGAAGAAGAGCGTGGATTTTTTTCAGATAAAAAATTCGTGAACGTTGAAAATGTGAAAAAAGTTAGAAAGACCACGACGACGATTCTTCGACGATGACTGACCACCTTGGAAAAAGTAAGTATATATCTTGTTGATCAGTAGTGAAACCGTTCTGGCCTGTATATGCTATATGTACATATTATACTGTTCCTTCCCTCTCCACCAACAAGTTACACACACAGAAGAAAGGGTTACGAGAGCTGTGGCGTCATTACCTGTCATTCTTGTAAAATATTGGCATGGCTATCAAGATGATTATTCATTGGGCAGTCAGGCACAGGAGAAAACAGAATTTTCTGTTGAGAATCTGTGAAGCTCACGTTGTTTGATTTAAATATGATAGCACGACGACTACGACTACAACGCATACTTAATCCTGTATATTTTGAATTTAGCCAAAAAGTATATAAACTATACATATATTTACTTTTGGAAAGCATACAATTCAAGATAATATTTATTGTATGAGAAATACACGACATACAAATACATAATGTTTCCTCACATTTTCAGCTTGAGTTGCTACTACAGCCACTTAAATATAAAGCAAAAAGAGTTACAGTATTATGTTCCGTGTGCGTAGCGTATCGTATCAACCCCAATAAATGTTCATCACACAAGACACGAGCACACATTCATCTTTTCAGCATAAATAACAATAACACAGGGAAAACTTTATTCTTTAATACAAGGCAGAGAGAGAGAGAGCGAGAGCATGATAATAATATTATGTACCTGTTTGTTTTTTACATCAACGACGAGCACCTTCTCATCAACATCATCATGTTTGCTCACTTATGAAATGAAAAGGACAACCAAAAAGAATTAAAAGGTAAACAGACTTTGAGAGAGACTTGGCCAAAAAAAAACCGGACTTGACTGTGTGGAACGTGGAACACGATCCGCCTCACTAAATACTAAGCACACACGACACTGCTTTAAATCACTTTAATTCCTTGTTTGATACTCCTTAATGTCTGCTGGAGGAAAATGCAGTTTTTACTAATCCTTTAGGGTGCAGGGCATTTAAAGCCAAGGAAACATTTTAAGTAAGAAATTCATAAACAAATTTTTTAATGGACGAATGTTGCCATAAAAGAGTGACAGAAATGCTGGATGGATTTACTTACAATCAAATTTATGAACTTTTTAATGTACATTTTGGTTTATTTTATTGCCATGATATTTATCATGATTAATATGATTGAGGATGTAAAGAAAGCAAATCATTTTACTGTGGTTTATTTATTTAAACAAAGTGCTATGCTTAATAATAGTAATTTACAAGTTCTCACTGAAAAAGTGAATCATAAGTCGTTTCCCATTTATATCTGAATCATTCTTATGATTGATGAGCAGCAAATTAAAAAGATTGTGTGTTTTTTTGTGTATGTGTGCGACCGTTTTGTTTACACAAAAAATCAAAAGGTGCACTTGATGATGATAATGGTGAACAGGTAGTTTAGTTGGGATAATAATACGATGAGTGAAAAGTGAAATAATAAAAGTTGGAAGACAGGACAGGTTATTTAACTTACTCATCTCATTCAATATACTATACAAATAGACCTTCTAAGCACGCATGTATTAAAGTAGCGAAATTGAAAGAAATCAAAAACAGTTTGAAGGGCAATTTCGAAATGCAAAGGCCTGTGGCCTGAAATCCAAAGTGAACAAAGTGCTAAAACAAAACATTATTGGAAGACGATAATTGCACATTGTTACCTTGAAAACAGAAACAATATACTTTTTAATAATATCTAATAATATGCTTTGACCTCGTAACTTTGACCTGACTGAACAACCTTGAGCCAAACTTTGGGGTAAAACGAGACACAATGCTGGGTACATTTGGGTCAAGTTTTCTATGTGAGTTTCCACCATACAGACAGACAACGTGAAGTTAAAATAAGTAGCTTTCGCTAATAATAATATTGCGTGTATATATGCGGGCCACGGTGGTGGTGAGCATCGTCAATTCATTGTCAGTTTAGGAAATTAGGTATTGTCTAACTTGAGTCCGCAATACAAACGATTTTCAGGTTCATCAGACTTATGCAATGCACAAATAATAATATCTTTATAGCATATCGGAAAGAAGACGAGAAAGAAGAAAAAATACAAGAAAAGTTGAGTAGCATCATATAACCCTTTTTCTAGTGTTGCTTGGTTTGCTTTGCTTTGGCTGATGATGGAGCGACCACCCACACATGGTTGAGTAGCTGTATTCATCTGACACATGCATGATTAAGTAATGACCATGGTTGATGAGGCAAAGATAGATTGCTACATACGTCCAACTGGGCACATTATGAGATTGTACCAAGAAAACAAAAACGAAAAAGGATCTTTTCTTCTTCACGTAATGTTATATCATCAAAACAACATGTAGAAGGGAAGCGCAACAACATCCATCCAATCATACATGCAAGCATGCATAAAAAATCACACGGCTTTAGCAAATAAAAAGATAAAAAAGATAAATATGGATGCATATGAAGAGATGAAATATATGGGTGTTCATTTACTATATTGTTGTACGACGATTTTTTGGTTTAGAAAAGTGACAAGACCAAACAATTGTCTTAGCGTGACAACATGGACATGCACGCTTTCTATCTACTTTACAATGGACTGCTACCAAGAGAAAGCCCTGAGCAGACTGTGAGCCATCGGTCCTGAAAATTATCACCTTGCCTTTTTTACATGTCATAGTACACATGCGATTTAAAAAATTTAAACATTCACTATTCCTCAGCAATTTATCTTTTCTTGTTTTGTGCAGAGTTGTGATCAATTTCGAAACAGTTGGAAGTCAAAAAATATGAGCTGGGTACTGGTAAATAAAGCAGTAGAGCAATGACTAGGCTTCATTGATTTCGATTTAGGCTACAAAAGTATATAAAACCAGTCGTATGCGTATGATCCCTACACACAGCAGCACTTCGCTGAAAATGCATACGCAATCATGAGAAATGGAATCGCTGCAGTTTTTGTCTGATACCAGATCAAATCACAATTCAATTTTGTCATAATTATGTTCTGCTTTTTTAAGGATGACGGAGACCGGATAATGTATTTTTTGTATTTGTAACAAACAGACAGCACCATAACAATGCTTTAAGTAAACAATCAATAAACACAATAGAATTTTGATGGAGAGAGACATACACCGATAACAATACAGACACACGCACCTACCCAGAGAATGAATAAAAAAGAAAGGTGGAAGTGGAACTGAATTTATTGGTGGACGTCCCACGATCTCCTGAAAAAGTACAAGGCACAGGCCACTTAAACAATCATAACATGACCCCATGCATAACATATCACACAATTTTATGTATGCTTGACGAATTCACAAAGAACAAAATATGTAGGTACGGCTATCAGAATAAGATGAAGAAAAATTCTAAGAGTGAAACAGGTAAACTGAAGAAAAAAAGAGTTTATAAAAAGAAATAATGTTGGTTGGAGGCAAAAGCAAAGCATGAAGAGGCGAGCCAGGAGTCAGGAGCTCTCGCAGTAGAAAGCAGTCAGCAGTCCTAGGAAAAGATAAATGAGATCAACCCGTAACGCCACATTCTTAATCATCTCGGGTGGTCGATCGTTCACGTAGATCACATTGGCTAAACATCGCATTTCGTATTGTATTTTTCAATGCGCCTTTTTAAACACTAGTTTGACCATTAGATTAGAAGATCCAAAAACGTATTATTGTACATTGTAAATACATTTGTATATTTAAATAAAAATACTTTATTGAAATGAATATATCTTTAGGTTAAGTCCTGTTTTCAATTTTAATATGTCATGCTAGAGCTATTACATTAGGTTCTTCTTAACAAAAATTGATTTTCTTTTTTCTTTTTAGCAAACTCATTATATTGTGTTTTCATATTTTACGTGGTAAAAAAACAATTTGCGAGAGAGGGAACAAATTTTTTTTTTGGTTAGCTGACCAAAAGTCATGATGTCCATTTCAATCTATTTGTTTTAAATCTTGCCAAGCAAATTATTTATCTGCAGCAGGTGATTTGCTAGGTGGAAATATGCCATGACTATGAAGGGAAAAAATTTAACATAAAAAGCTGACATGAGTTTTCAGAAGAAATGATTATTAGCTAAGAGAAGGATTATAAAAGAGTGGAGTTTTGCTTGAAATCTTGCAACGCAACAGACAAAAAGGCCAATCTGGTTGGCAAGCTGAGAAAACAAATAATAATAATGAAGATAGAATTGGAGATTAGAAAACTTAATTTATGATTTGCAAGATTAATTGGTCTTCTGGTTTTGTAAGATGTGAGGAGAAACCGTGGTAATTTATACGTGATTAATGTAAATATGGATCAGATATAGTTGAGTTGAGAAAGAGAAGACGAAGAAAACTGCCACTAGAATTGCTAATAGTGCCTGCAATAATGATTCTCACAAACAAACAAGTTGTACTAACTCGTCAGTGAGTGTGTACACAATTTTTCGTCTGTTGTTGCTGGCAAAGAGATATAATATGCAAGTACGTAGTAAGTAATATAAGGAGTTTTGGAACTTGTGGCCTTCACATTAGTTCATCAGATCGGACCATCAGCAGCAAACAAACTTGCTTTAGAAATCCTAGTTTTCTAGAGTCAAGTGAAAAATCAACTGTCGACAAGCCTGTCTTGGGTTTTTTACGCATCGTCGTGCAATTAGCAGAACTCACAGCAAGAACAACCTGCTCATTCGGCTAACAATTAATCCGACGGAGAAGCAAATTTTTTTGTGCTAGTTTATATGACACTTGTGTTGTTTAAAAAAATGTATGTATATTATTTAAGCATACCTTTAGATGCATTAATCTATCTTTATCTAAAAGGTGAATGGGCAAATAAGCACAAAAAATTTGGGAAATGAATTTATAATTGAATTATAATATTTAGTTAACTTGGCAAACAAATAACTAAAGTTTTATCACCAGACAAGCGTAAGAGTGATGCGTAAAAGATCCGATGACACTTAAATTACATACAAATTCATGTGTATTGCGTTGCCCCAAACTAATTTGCAACAACTTTTTTTATTTTGCCATTTACTAAATTGCTTACTTTAAGTTCCAAAACATATTCATATCTTTCTTTCTTAGCTGAGCTTAAATTATTTGTTTGTTTTTCCGAAAGAAAGTTGAAAATATCCCAAATATTTATGGAATAACAACATAGCAGGAAGGTCTCATAATTTTTAATCTTTGTATGTTTTTTGCCAGCTAAAAAGTGGCCAATATATTCCGTCAGATAAACCAGGCCCTTTGGGTTTTTTCTTGACAGAATGTCAATATTCAGCAGGACACTGATGAGATAACTCATTTCTGTTGTAAGGGAAAAATACCCAACTGCGCTCCACTTGCAAGCTAACAAGTCAAGTGAAAAGTGAATGAAGAAAAATTCTTGTGATGAGTTGTGCGACAACGAGCTCATGTCTACTACGATACGAGTTTTTTTTTCAGATTCGAGTTAAGAATTATGGATAGAGCTGGATATTAACTGATGTGTAGTTGAACAAACCCAGTTGACGACCTGTCGATGATATGAGTGAAATAAGAGTGTAGTAAAAGCAGAGCAGTGTGTGCAAGGTGGACATATCTCTTTCCAACAATCTTGTCTAATAATATCGAGATGTCAGCTAGGCTTCTTATTACAATGATTATTGAAGAAGAGTCAGAATTTTTACGACTGAGTTGAAACTGAAATGAAGGTTTCGAACGGACGGACGGACGGACCCCATACTAACAAGTCGTCAGACAAACACAGAGTGACGTCGTCATCGAGTCTCCATCAAGAGAGTATCATTTTAACAACCTATAAATGCAGTTCAATTTGTTTACACATCGCGAGTCAAATTACAGAACTGCCCAAAAACTTTTACTGCATGCGTTCTTGTCAAAACGGCTCCTCATATTCTTCTATAATATCTTAGGATGTATTTATTGTCATTGCACAAATTCTATGTCTGGAGTATCATATCAAATGGTAGTGGTCACCGCGACTTCTATTTTAAAGTTGTATCATTTTATGTAATTTCTCAGGAATGTGAAACGCATTCGCTGCTGATTACAAGGAAAGACAATGAAATACATAGACCGCAGTCTGTAATTCTAAGACGATAAAAGATTTTTGTCTACCGGTGCATTATCGTATGTGTATGATAATGAGGATGATAATATGTTACTACATTAAATGTTAAATTCTTTCATTTTATAAAATGAAGCTTCTTCCCGAAAAAAGGGTTACACATTCAGATGAGCCTCACCGATATCTATATATGATACACGAGCGGATAAAGATCAGTGTTAACATTAAAAGTGGAACCAACCAAGTTTAAAAGTAAGCACACTTTTACCTTAAACCTCTTATTATGCTTAACGTTTAAAAGTAGAAAAAGTGAGAGAGGCAGTAAAGAAAATAAGGCAAGGCAAAAGGATACTTTTTCAGCTTAAGGTTTTAAGCAAGCAGCAATTTGTGCCGTACTTGTTCTCTGCATACGTGTGATGCGTTTACCGTCTCTTTGGTAATTTGCGGCCATCCATCAAATATGCCAGTTCTATTTGACGTGAGGCCCACCTCCAAGCAGATAAATAACAACAATGGTCAGGCACAGTTTTGTGTTGCTGACGTTTCTCCTTAGACAGAAAAATATTTTCGTTATGTTGAACAAGAAGAGATGTATTTTTAAAAAGCCATGAAAGGATGAATAAGAAAGTAGAAAACATGCAAACATAATAAATTATAAAACAATATGAGTAGACGCTTTTTAAAAATGAATGAGCGATGCTCATTTTTTTAATTACTGCACAGGTCGACACGATCATCAGCATAAGTATATGATGTGAAGCATGAGAGAATGTGAGTATATACAAGAGAAAGGAATGTGATAATCGCCTTGCCTGATGACCGTGTTAATGTTTAAATCAATCCCTTGATTTATGCAAAGTCATCAAACTGCTGATAGAGTAGAATGATTTGAACTCATCAATGAAAATGAATGAATGAATTTAACTTTTAAAGTGCAATGCAAATACAGATAAAAGGCGTAGTCAAGTTTTAAATCTTTAGATTGAATGATAAGTAAATACTTTATGAAAACGCTGATGACTCGAAATTCATTCATCCATCGATAAATTCATATGCGGCTCGAATTAAATAATAGCAAATTAACTTTATCTGTTTAGTTGTTTGAAAAGCATGTAATTGGCGTAAAATGATGCAAAGCAAAGCTTAGTTTAATTTAAAAAATGTCCTTACCTCTGGGTCGACTTTGGAAAACTCGACATCATCCTCATCTACTTCGAAGTAAAGTTCGTTTGAAGTAATGGAAACGATTCCGGGTGCAACGACACCCGGAGAAATCAGTTTGGCTTTAGTACTAATGTTCACTGGACCTACGCAAAAATTCAAGTTTAATTTTTAGTCGTAACCTATTTAGTCAATTCAAGTACGACCCATGGTTTCAAATGGAATCTCATTTGTAATCACTGTATGCGACATACCTACTAAATCCAAATCAAGTTCGCGATCATCGCTCATCAACTCATTGTCATCCATGAGATCATTTGATTGAACAGGTTGTTGGGATCGACTAGCTGCGAGATGTGTATGAAACTCTTCTTTGGCCTGATAGACATATTTTTACCAAACACAAATCAATTAGTGAGAATAAAAGCCTCAGAAAAGGTTTCTTCCGTCTTTGGCATGCCAAGTTTTTAAAGATTAGGTTTACCTGTAGTATTGCATCTTCTGGTAAACCATGCTCCAGAGCAGCTTTCAGAGTAGCTTCTGGATGACTTGAGCCGTAAGGATTATGAACAAACCGCTTGCGCCGTCTAGCATCATCTTCCCAAGCATCAAGCTTCCAAAACTCAACAACATCCCTAGAGGGTAAAAGTAGTAAAAATATGTGTTGTTTCACGTCTTTGTTCATCTCGAGCAAAGCATAAGCGTTCTCAAGTGCAATGCAATAGGAGTAAAGCATAAGCCTGCAAAGTCGTCTTACTTGTTCTGGTCATGGCCCCAAGCTCCATGTTTATTCGAAATGATGTTTATAGTTTTTTCAAGAATTTTAGCTGCTATGACATTATCTCTTCGTCGTGCAGCAGTAATTAAATGATCACACATCTTTTCCTCTTCTTTCCGTTCCATCAAGGTTTGAGCACACAGTGTTTGCTATATTCAAGAATGCAGGCAAATCGTTAGTGAGTTCACCAGGAGATACTAAAGAGTTAATTATAATTAAATATATTTACCTCAAACTCTGCATGTTTCAAAACATCATCTGCTCTCATTCGATTTAAAATGAACTCAGCCTCATTGGCAACGCGAACAATGTGGTCTTTCATGGCATGGGACAAAAGTCGCCCTTCATTTATCAGTTCAATGAAAGCTAATCCTGCATGCTTTTGAAGAGAGTTTTGCCACTCTTGGGAACAAAGCAGCATTACCAGCTCTACTACTGATGTACTATGTTTAAAAGTGGTTAAACCCTTGCCCTCTGACAGCAGCTCCTGGCCATGTGAACCTAACAAAGTTTTGGAAAGAAAGGGTGCGAAATCCACCATTATTTCTCTCAAAAGTGGGCACACGGATCCAAGAGCGGCTTCCAGCTTTTGAGTAAGATTGGATTCACGGGCTGGTGTAGGGATTGGAAATGCTTCAGTTGACATAAGTGGTTTAATGTGAAGTTCGTCTGTGCGAGGCATAACGGTTGGTGCCCCTGCAGATGCGCTGTTATGCATTGGACTGCCACTCACAACGCTGATTTGGCCTTGAGGTTTTTCTCCCCTGTCTAGCCCGTCTATAATAAAACAAATAATTTTATTGTTTTCTTAACAAAGTAACCCACTATAAACACTGGTACAAGTAAACTATTCCATTACCTTTTTCATCAACCTTAGCTGCTTTGGTGATTGTATCACTATCGTCATTTAAACTGACATCAGTCCAGCTGTCTTCGCCCTTCTTCTCGTCATTGGCTTCACTACCAGTAAATATCTGATTGGAATCATCCCCAACTGATTTTTGGGAAGAGACGTCACTCATCGGATCATCACTCTATTAAAAATAATTATTTTCATATACACGCTTTCATTTTGATATTTTCATACATGCAAACGTAGATAACTGCTTAACTAAATTCATTAAACACAATAAATGTAAATTAATAAACTAAACTATTAAATATCAAGCATGAACTTAACATGAAGCCTACTTAAAAATTAAATAAGTACAGTTCCGAATAAGATCTAAATGAAAAGGAAACTAAACATTTTTATACGTGAAGCAAAAAAGGCTTTATGTAATTGAACGTTTTACAAGCAGCATACAAATATAATCTACCTTTAAGGTAATGTTGGGTGACTTGGCTGTATCATCTGCAGAAAGACTAATACCGTCTTTTGTTTCAACCTAAAGAAAGGGTTAGGAAAGGGTGTCATACGATTTATTAAAATCCAATTTTCGATACCTGACTTTATATCACACTATCAAATCAACTATGGATGAATGTAGATGTATGCAAATACTCTATGCTAAAATCCAAACTTTATTAAACCTTTAAAACTATACATTATTATATACATAGTACGTATTTATGGATGCCAACATTTTGTAGTAAGGGATTATGGGACTTCTTACCTTAACCGAAGAGCCACTAATACTGACTTCGTCCGTGGACTCTCCGTCTCCACCGTGTGTGGAGGAATGGAGAACTTGAGCTTGTCCACTTTCACTTTGTTCATCTGCACGCATATTGTCCCCTTCATCTGCAGGCCCTGTGATTTAAATATTCATACGCAATTAATAACCCATATCTTAATTACAGTGCTAGGAGTCCTATCTTACATACAAGCTAGTAATGCTAAAACTGGCTTTAATTTGCTTGTCATCTGGCCAATTTCCAAAATATTAGGTAGTGTAAAGTTTTCAGCAAAAACTGGGCTGCAGTACTTAGTATATACATTATATGTGTATTATATTAAACAATAAGAATAATCAGTAGGTCAACATTCACAGCAGCTCACAACCAGCTCAGCGTGTTATATAATAATTATGTGTCAATGGAAAACTCTAAAAATTATAAGCTGTACTTGCAAATTGTAATAACACTATGTATGGCGTTTGTCATCTCACTTATACATCCGCAACTATCCAGCAGCGCGTACCAATAAAAAACTCATTTAGATAATAATTAGGTATAATACATTTGATACGGTACGGTAACGGTAACTTTAAGCATTAATTATAAACTGGACTACGCGGAGGAGCAATATAGTTTAATTAATATTATTGTTTGGAAGTGAAATTTAGGCAGCATTTTAAAGAAATGCCCGCATGTACGGACAATTTCATTCAGAATTAGACAACTACAGTAAACAAATTGTGAAAGGGCAGTGCATATAAAACTGGGCAGCAGTATAAACAGCTTTGCAGCAGCAAACAACTTTTTTTTGCTATCTGTGATTTTTAGCTTCAGCCATTTTTATATGGGTTACCTTGTTGACACATATTTCTAGATTTGAAATAAGTAGAAGAATTGTTGGATGAGTTGCAATGCTGCTGAGATTTTTGACAATAATTTGGAAGAAATTGGGGGTAAACATGATTCGTCCACTGAGGAAACATTGGCTGCTGGCCATTACCAAGGTTGTCTTGAACACCACCTGCACCTGCATGAACACCTCCGGATTGACCAACACCACTCCCTAACAATCATGTCACATTATTGTGCATCCAATATGTTTTCACATATTATAACCACACTTTCTTCATTGCTAAAATATAGTTATTTTATTAACCAGCGCAAGTCACGAGCGGTATAGAACCGATAGACTCCAAATTATATACTAAATGAAATTACCCGGGGAACTTTTTAGTTTTATGTTATTTTGTGGATACTAAAATACATGATTTCCCAGAGGAGCTTGAATTAATATTTTTTATTACTTCAGCTTTATATGTATGTACTAAAAGTATAACCTTGCAAAACTGTAGAGGATCCATTTGTTGTGGCGGCTCCAGACGCTTGACAGTATTGGGCACTTGAGGGATCGCTAGTATTTGGCACAGGACTTGAGGACGGAGTTGGAGGAGGTTCTAATATGTCGCGATACTTGGAAACCATCAATACAGAAATGAAGTAAACTATAGCCAAAGCTAAAAATTGGGCTTGCTTCGTCTCCTCCTAAAAAATAGACAAAAAATCAAAGGTTTAAAATTTTCCCCAGAGGCGTTTTGTACAACTACTAATTTTGAACAAAAGTCCAGATTTCTTACAATATCACGATAAATAACGGCACGTAATCGGTTCACATCCATGTCTTGCAGCAATTTTTCAGGATCTTTAACTGGACTGTTTTGTGTGGCCAGATTTTCAACAATATTCTGAAATTATAACAATATAATTTAGGGTCATATATTCCGAATTTTATTGTCATTTTTATGCTTCCTCTTTGTACCTTTGGTGATGCTTGAGCACCTCGTATAAGGGAATGTAAGTGAGCGACTTTAGCTGGGAGAGTCCCTCCATTACTACCATAATAATTTCCTGACTGTTGCAATCGAAGTCTTTCCTTGCATTCTAAGCAGTTACGGACGGCACTAGTACAGACAAGGCGGAGACATTGTCGGAGAATTCCACCATTTGACATATTCTTTTCTGACTCCAGCTCATTGAAGTTAAGAGAGCTTGCAAATATAAGCACATCCGCCATATTCACAAGACGCTGGAGAAATGAAACGGCTACTTCAATTGGCATTCCCTGAGTGGGTTCGATCACATCCAAATCACTCTGCAAAAAGATAAAAAGTTAGCAACAGAAAATGAAAATAGTACTAAAAGTGAGAATATTAAAACTGTTCAGCTTACATTTGGAGATGTTGCGGATGCTAGAAGAGGAAGCAGGCCTCCACAGGCAATAATCAGATTATCGGCCAGTTGGGAAATCAAATGAACAGTGTTTACCACAAATATTGTGTTCTCTCCGGTGTTAACGAAGTCAAGTACTGACTTGGTGGAATGACTGCAATGTTTCACAAAAAAAGCATCACATTGTATATTTTAACTTCAAAATGTATTGTTTCTTCATAATCATTTTATATCAAATATAATCTACCTTCTCCAGACTTGAATATCCGTTTCTAATGAAAATAATACATCGGACAGCAATCTCTGATGAATATAGGACCACTTAAACTCAGGAATTCTAAATGGTGGATGGGAAGGACCAGGATTGAAAAGATGTCGACTTCCATGATGAAACATGCCTGCAGACTTTCTTCTTTCACCTGTGCCATTTCCTAATTTAAATGTTTCATTGATTACACAGATTATCAAATGTCATGTCCTGCAAAATGTCATATAATTACTCACCTTCTTCGAGTGTTTGGGTCTGCACTGCAGTGGAAGCACTTCTCGGACGGATAGCAGGGTCACCCTCCTCACACTCGAGCTCAGATTTTGCCTCATCACTTTCATCCTCCGGATTCCTTTGTGTTGGACTAGCAGTTTCTTGTCTAGCTGCATCCAGTCTTGGTGACAACTTGGCTTTTTTCACATCAGCCTCTGATTGAATCCATTCCCTTTTGTCCAAAGATGACACCAAGGAATTTCCATCGTCATGTCTAGAATCAACATGATGAATAACGGTATCCCCGTCTGTGATAATATCATTAGCATGATCCGTTGTTCCATTCGCCTTGTCCTGATGAAAATCTGCTGGATCTTTCTCCAATGTTTTCTCAGGACTACAGCTCACAGGTTCCTCAATGGTACCAACAACAGCTTCCTCTTTTTCTTCGGGGGAGGGTGTTCTACAAATTTCAATACTTTTTGCATCGTCTTCAGTCTCGTCTATAGTATCCTGGATTTGTTGCTTGACTTCCTCCGTTACTTCGAGCTCAATGTTATCATTAGGATCATCTGAAGCTTCCGACGGTGAATTGGTTCCGTTTGTCAATTTTGGGGGCATATCAACAGCATCAGCATCATTTTGCTTGTCAACATGTATTGGGGAAACAGCAGCAACAATTTCATTCAGCTTGGCGTGTGTGCTAGACTCGTCCTCTTCCACATCTTCAGGTTCCGTACTTGATTTTCCACTAATACCATTTTTCACTGGAGATGAAGACACTACACATGGCGGCTCATCATCACCGTTCTCGCCTTCTACATCTTCAATTTTTATGGAACTTTCAGGTAAGTCCGGTCTTTTTGAAATTGAGCAAACACTTTTATCGTCCTGATCCGTATCAGCGGCAGTTTGATCATCCTCGTCTTCATCAACAGAGGGTGACTTTGACAACCCGTTTTCAATACTTTCATTTTCCTTCGTCAGTGGCGACTCGGATATTTCACAATCTGTGGGAGTTTCTACAGTCTCCGAGCTCTCCGGATGATCACCTTCATTGGAATTACTTTCCGGTAATGTTTCACTATCAGACACAATGGGAACCTCTAGGTCGTCTTGAGTCTCTTTATCTAGGGCATCACCACAATCACTCACCACCGTAGGTGGATCAGGGGATACGGATGACTCATTTGGTTCTGTTACAGTTCCTGCTGACTCCATTGTCAAATTTCGCTTGGCAAATTCACAATCCGGAGCATGTTCCTCGTGTTCAATTTCCATTACCCCAGCAGCTTCATTCGTAACATCGGTGACAGTCACTCCAGAGCCGGACACTGAGTCTCCTGGAGTACGATACCCATTTCTGGGCGCATCCCAACCAGAAATTGTACTAATTGGACGTTGTTGTCTAACTGCAGGATCCGTGATGTTGTCCGACTGCCGTCTTTCATAATGCTCGTACATTTGGGTGAACTGGAGGCGAAATTCTTCGTACGATACTTTGGAATGTACTATAGCCAATGTGTCTACCCAAACTCGCCAGCCACCATACTCGTACTTAATAGCATGATGTAAAAGCATCCTAAACAGGCTGTAAACCATGTCAGATATTTTTTGCTCCTCAGTGTTCTTTGGATGAATATACGCTAGAGATATCAGCCATTCCTGGAAAAATAAAAGGACGGGGAGTAATTTAGTAAAATAGCTTCTCATGAAAAAAACTTATGAAAAAAGAAAGAGATAAACTGTCATATTACCTGCCAGACTGACATTTGTAATACTGTTCGTCGATTTTCGCGATTATGATTGCACAATAATGTCATATCTGACAAGAATAGTTTCTTAACTTCCAACAGTGCGTCAGTTTGTTTTGATTGTCGTATAAGGGTCGCCACCACTTTCAAAATCACTAAAAAATGAAAGTGTAAAATTCGGTATAAAATTGTGTTGAAAATATTTCCTTTGAATCCTTCAAACCTAAAAATTTATTGAGGTACTTTCTTACTTGGATTCTCTAAACGATAATTTGATTCAGGCTCGGAATGCTTAGAATACAAAATCTGTTGACTTATATGCTCCGTCAAAATCTGCAACAAAAAATTGTGGTTTTTTAGATTTCATGGTAAAGGGATAAATGCTTGTGTGGTATATATTTTACCTCGTAAAGGACGTTGTAGGTAGGAAGACTTAGTGATTCTTCATGAAGAAGAAGTCGCTCAGCCAATAGTGTGTATAAATTATGTGGACTCATGACATCGTACTTTCTCCTGCAAGAAAAAATTAAGTGTTACATCCGCAGTTGCAGTTTTACCTTGGATATTTGTATGGAGAATTTATCGTTAGTGTGTGCATACTTGTGAGTGCTCCTGCATAGAAAAAACCCGAGCAACTTTAAAGCTTGCAGTCTAATCAACTGCGTCTCAGCTCCAAGGAGTTTGAAGACAGTTCGCACACCATTCTTTGCATCAAACGCTGGTACTAGTGAAGACGGATGCTCTGACATTAGTGATATCAACATTTGCAACACATCGTGGAGATTTTCATCCTGAAAATGAAAGTGAGCATACAAAATCCCATGCGGAGTGAAATACATTTTCCCATAAAAGTTGAAAGGAAAGGTCATAAAATCATAAATGTTTCGTGTATTTTACCTCGTTTACTGTAGTCAAGTAATTTAAAATGCTTTGCAGCTCATCCTCTTTGACACCATTTCCTATCAATATTAACTGTTTGAGGAAGAGCAGTATATAAGCTCGAATAGCAATAATGTCAGCATCTGAAGGGCGAGGGCCATCTGTAATTGAAATGATTAAATTAACCTTTTAATTTATAAAGTAACAGTTTGCAAAAAAAAACGCCAGTGTGTGACAAGGCGTGAAGGGTAGATAATTATCAAAAAGCACTTACCGAGGCCTTTCGGGGTAATTGCGGACTTTTCCCGTGGATTCACAACCCAGTAGTAGTACTTGAGAGTATGCATGGTTTGCAGTACTGTACTTATTCGCCTCACGTTTGAATAAATTTGTGTGTCAGCGAGAAATTCAGTGGCCAGGTAAGAGTAGAGTTTCATTTGCACAGTAACGGGGGTATATATCCATAAGGCAGGATTGAAAAGAATGTGATCAAGGAGCTACAGAAGAAATAAGAATTACACATTTTTACATTCATTCATATTCATACATTGCACTGTACATGAACCATATACAAAGAAAAAAAGACATGCAATGAAAATGTGAAAAGGCAATGTCAATCTTTTTACTTGTTTTAGAAGAAGTTCACTGTTGGCATTTGGACAGCATGTAACCAGGTATTTGGTGAGTTGGAGGAAAGACAAGAGCACTTGAAGTGTCAAATGCTCTCTGGACGCTTTTTGAAGTAAATAACTGATAACTAAAAAGCCTCTGTTTTGAATCATATGCTGCTGAACTGTGGGAGAGGACTCTACCAATTCGCAAATGAATTCTAATAACTTTGAACTGTAAAATTCAAACAAAAACAAATCCGTTTAATTAAAACATTTATGTACTTATCAACCTCCTTTCCAAAATGTTGTGTTTGAGATGCACTAATAGCAACTCTTGTCTTGATACATAAAATGAATTTTGTACCATAATGAAGAGTCCTTTTTATTGTCAACAGGAGTGTCGTGAGAGAGATCGAGTTGTGCAAACAAAGGAAATAGCACCTGAATACCTCCAACCGAATTCAAAGTGCTATGTATGGAATGTGTGATGACTGCTTTTACATCCTGGAAATTTAATTAGAACGTGACATTTAATAAGAAAATACATACATGTCAGGAATAGGCTTTCTCCAGGGAATTATTTACTTGACATTAATAAATCATTTTCTTCTTTTTTTCAATTTATAGCAGCGTTATTTTTTTACCTGCAACATAAGTGCATGAGGTGTATGGACGAAGTAGGAAATGTTTCCTTTTGGCGCGGATTGAAGACACAGTTGGCTGTCAGTAGCTACAGGATTGTACATAAATACTAGGGAACTGGATAATTTACCATCATAAAGGACACGACGGTGGTTTTCGGGGAGCTGCATGTGAAACTCGTTTTCGAAACGAAATTGATTCTGGAATGTGTGAATCCCAAAGCAACATTTAATATTAAAACATATCAACATTAATATTATAAGCTATTCATTTTAAGAATAACAACTTACCTTGTACCCTGGACCGAGGCGATGCATGGCACATATTTGGTGAGGAGTTAGCGCTTCTCCAAACAGGTATACTGCCGACATTTGTCCACAAAAGACACGCTCTTCGTCCAGGTCAGGTGTTGCACCAATGTAACATTTGTCAAATGGCTGCAAGTAAAATAAGTTAATAATAATTCATTTCTTTCATAATTCTACACTTAACTTATTTAGCACCAATTTGTACTGATTTTCTGAGATTTAGAGTAGAAAAACGATTACATATGAAAGCCATAGTAAAGAAAGTACTAAATAGATGGCATAAAGACTTGATGGTAAACGTTATGGAGAAAGCAAAGCGACCCCGCATTGGAAATGAATTGGGAATCCGTACGAATTCATCATGGTGTATGTGGAAATTTATCAATCCTCTAACAAAACCATAAATCCTTTCTGTACAATACGAGTAGCGAAACGTTGGCCGTAAATTAAGCCGAGTATTTATTTGCCAATCACTAGAAAGAGATTGGCAGTCGTGTAGTCAAAATGGAGAAACTCTTGCGAAATACCTACGACATGTGTGTGTGCAAGCAACTTGTATAAGATATTTTGAAAGAGAAATGTACTAATGAGAATTTCATTAATTCCTTGGGAAAACAAATAGATTTCACAACACAAATAATATATAACGCGGGTCTGGATGAGGGTGCATATAAAATCACATCTTCATAGAATATAAGCTTTGCTTGCTGCATCATCATCTCAACATATCGATCCTACTGATTCCTCGTTTCTGCCAGAAATTCAGCAGCATAAAATGCAATACTGGCTTCAACAAGGGATATTAAGCTTGCATAATATCTTATTTATCAGGTACCACATAGCAAACAATATCATGAACTTTAGCTAAGCATTTTATGCCACTGAAAATTTGAGTAATCGGAATCTTTATAACTTATAATTTAAGTAATACAAGTTTATATTATAGATATAATAAAGTTTTCTGTCGAGCTAGAACAAAAGTAAACTTACGTCATTAGTGGAAACAAACCACGCCATCTCAGTACTGGACGCAAGCTGACAGTTGACAAAGCACTTTATCTCGTTCTTTGTCCACCGATTGTATATGTACACGATGGCTATCATATACCACTACAAATTAAACAAATATAATAATAATGATGATGATATTAACTGTTTAGTATGTCAGCAACATTAATTTTGTGTATGAAGGTGTTAATTTTGCTTGAGGATTTTATATCAAAAGCAAAAATATTTATTGCACCATTTTGGTATATATATGTTTATATTAGTTCTTTTTACCTTTCTTGGCTGGAATTCATATTTTACGCAATGCTGGAAGCCCTTTCCTTTCACTTTCATTGACGTAAGTACGAGACAGTTACCAACAAAATGGGCGGAATAACCAACACCTTTACTCGTCTTGAAACTTTAGGAAAAAGAACAGAGTTAAAATTGAATTCATAGAAATAATATGTAATTGACCAAGTGAGTTAATGGCTCATATCAATAGCCTACCTGTATAAATATGGTTTTTCCCGTTCAATGTTAACCGAGTTGATTGGATCTAACCTGAACCATGTCATGAAAGTAAAACCATTTTCGTATGGCCATCGCGCAAGAGGTGGAAGAAGAATTGCCTAAATAAATCATAAAACGAATTATGAGTAAGGTTGCATATGAGATCACTGTCACTGAGGCTCTGTTGTTTGTCAATCAGTACGGCACATTTAGGCAAGCACTAAAGCTATATTTTTAAATGACAGGGTTAGACGTAATCGATAAAGAAGGCATACAAAATGATCTCTTTTATTCCCTAGCGGAGTAAAAGTCAAATCACATTCACATTTGTACTTGCCTAAAATGTGTGTACATTGTGCACAAAGTATGTAGCCAAAATTACACAAAGTTAAAAGTAAGCAAACTTACTGAGCCTTTTTTCCCTGGAAAGCTGAAAAACACATCGGGTCCTGTCCTCTGTGGCATCTGCCGAAGTACACTCAATAATTTGGCCGAATGACGGGGCTACAATAGAAGATTAAGCAAAAGGCTTAGTGGCAGCAGTGACTACTCACAAAAAAACCAACTCAAACAATAACCAGAAACTGAACACATCTGTCAAATCTATCTGACCCACTCCATAATTTCTTTAGATCTTCTCTCTCCATACACAAATGGTGGCTTTTGTTTATTCTACGACCCTGTTCTATTTCCAAAGCGTAAGTAAACAGCGCAACATATTTAAACATGTTGTAACCAGCGGTTTTAACTTTTAAATACTGGAAACCATAATGCCCAAAGATATGTTTCTCATTATGTCTCCTCCAATCAAATATGTTATGCCAAATAGCAATTCAAACTACTTTCTCTTTAATTTTACAAAACTTAAATGTGCTACCAAAATACTGAGGGTGTACAAACTGGGTCTAACATTATTTTGTTTGCTGTTCTATCTTATCTGTAAAAAGTTGTTATTTAATGCTAAGGGAAATGTTGCTTTATTGTTTGAACTGTTTCACAACTCGTTAAAAATGTGCGATTCAAGTTGTCATTTATTATTTGTTTTGTTTTGGTTGATCATATATTTATATGTACATACACATATTCATGAAATTGACGACTTAAAAGGTACTGTTTTTTTCTTTTCCGAATAAAATTGGCTACAGAGTCATTATTATAAATCCTAATGAAGTCACATTTTTAAAAACATTCTTAACAGAAAATTAGTTTTTATGTCAACTTACCCATCTCCCACTCACTGCTTTCATTGAGCTAAATAAAAGCTTGAGCTCCTTCACAGTTATGCTGTAGCTGGCAAGCACACCGAGCATCTCTATAAGCAAATCTGTAAGCATCAACGTAGAAATATGCTATTAATAGAACCATCATACCACATATTTTGTGTACATTGTTGTAACGTGATTATCAACGTGAATACAATACAATTGTAATGATTTGATAAACCAACTTGTATTTATTTATATTAAAAATATTTATTTTTGCAAGATGTTGGTGGTGGCAACTCTCCCACACAGGCTTGGACGTATTTGCGTCAAATTCTCATGAAAACGCTTACAAATCGTGTGAATGTAATTGATGCATAAGTAATGCTTACCGGCAACCACAGGTTCTGCATGAGGCAGCCGGAGGAGAATGTGTTCGATGAGGCCTACATCTGTGCACGCCTGGAGGTTTCTCACACTTTTTCGCAGGATTGCGATAAATACGCTCCATATCTCAGCCTGTTGGAAAAAAATCAGAAAAAATGTGTTATTACTTTTTAAAAAATTTCTACGCAGTACATATACACTATTTTTGTACTAAAAATTATCAGTTTTTTCTCTATACTATTTTACTTGTCATGTCGCAAACACACATAGAGATGTTAAGTCTCAAAGATATTTTCTGGAAGATTTAAAAAATTTATTTCAACATGGCGTAAAACACTAATCTAATCATAGCCATAGAGACAGTGTAAAATGGTTGAAATACATACATTACCGTCATTATAAAATGTAATAAAATATGTCCCCATTTTCAAATGCTTTCAATATTACAATTTTCTTCTAGAGCGTAAAGATTTAAGTCGCTACACCCTACCAGCCCATAGGAATAAATTGCAGCATCATAAAAAAGCAATTTATCATTGAGCTGGAGGTGGCTCGATGAAACCTGCTTTCATTTTACCCACACATACATAATGCATAGCATACCATCCAATCATCATTGGAAACAACTGGTGTTGACATTGATGACATCAAAAAGAAATTGGGGTTCGAGTATTGAAATGATTATTAAGAAAAGGTCATTGAAAATTGACTTTTTCTGTTGAAAAAGGGATTATCTTAACAAAGCGAAAATGAATACTTTTCCTTTCGTAATAATCAGTACCAGGGGAGCTATACATCCCTGTATTTTTGCATAGCTATAATATAATGTGTTACGTGAAAGTATACCAGAAGAGCTGAGTAGTTATCGGGATCCTCATTTTTGTTTTTTTTCTTCAGAGTGGAATGGCATCGACCAATAAGACGATAATGATGAAAAAGTTAATGCAAGGGAAGCTACAGTGATGCAGCGGTGCTACAGTGAAAGTTTACCGTGTAAATTCCTTAACAAGAAAGGATAGTTCTGGGAAAATTCCCTACGACTTTCCTGATTGCTTTACTTTCAACTTTTGCTCATAAACTTGTTAGTACGATACCAAAACTGTACACAGTTTCGTTCTACACATTTTTGTGATCGAGGGAACTTGTAACAAGTCAGAGAATATATGTAATAATAATAAATTGCTGGTAAAAGGGAGTATAGAAAAGTGGCGAAAGCAAAATGTACAGACAGGTAAACAAGCAAGTTGTCCAAATCGCTGGGAGGTACAGACATAATCAAATATTCCAAAGAAGAGTCTATTCTTCTATTTACTAAAAAGCACTTGGAAGAGCCCTGAAAGATATTCAAAAGACGACACCCTATGTCGCTGCGCTGCTGTCGACACTGAAAGGTATCCATTAGCAGCTTACGTTAGGATTAGTATTACGTATAAGTATAGCGTTTCTATGCTGCAAGATGATTAAGTGAAAGTGAAACATGCTATTTATAAATTTAAGTGCAATATTCATAACGGGTCATAGTGTACGACCGACACTGTTGGTAAACAGGAAAGTCGATTTTCCCTTTTAACAAAGTATAAATAAATGATTTTTAAATGATAAAGGTTTAAATGATTTTTGTTTGTAAAACTCGTCAGCAAAACAATCTTGTATCCAAGTGGCTGAGCTTATATCATTACACTAAATGAATGAACGGACATGAATAATGATTGCCGTTAGATAAAAATAAATAAAAATATTGATTGCAAGAAAAGTGCACATCCAACATCTTACTACATACTTGTTCTACGTTTGATAATTTCAGCTAGAGATAATATTCCTTGGTATTTTTGGTAGTCACAAAAAATGTGAAGTGGAGCGGCACAAGAGGATATATTTTTTGTTTCATCATCATTTCTGGTGGTGCCTAGTGATGTAAAGCTGTAAAATTGAGGAGGCAACACAAAAGACTATTTCCCTAGTCATCCAGAGCCACAACAGGAAATCATTGTAATATGACTGGTTAGTAGACAAGAGAAAGAAGACTAAAAACCTTAGGTTCAGTGCACTAACATGCTACAATATTCTGCACCACCATCATCCACCGGCAGACCATCTTCATCATCATCACTGGATCTCTGGGGAGAGGAGTTGAGATTTTACGAGGAGCAATATCGGGATAGGAGCCCACCTGGGTGTCTTCTAGCGAAATGCTAATAAATCATGCAAGGGAGAAAATTTTCCACTTTTTTTTCTTCTTTCCAGTTATTACACCGCCACCACCATCAACCACACCACATATTCTTCTCTTCAAGTACCACTTCATTCAGATATATCATATGATGAGATACGTGGTGGTAGTGGGTGGATGGGTGTGTATAGATAGTGGAAAGATACAGAGATAGAGAAAGAAAGTGTATGTTATTTTTTATAAAGGAAGGGAGAAAAGTATGCATTTCCGTACCACCACCAACGCACCATTATTACTTACTGACCATCATCTACTCACTTATGTGTGACTGTATGTTCTCCACTTTTGCTTTGTGGTATGAATAGCCACAGAGAACGTCCTTCAGAGCACCAGGAAGAAAGAGAAAAGTTCTTCCTGGGCTTTTCTATATCAACCAAACCAAAAAAGTGTCTGGTTCTGGATTCCGGATGATCAACATGATAAAGCACGCCATATGTTTGCTAACAAGGTAAAACTAAGAGATCGGTTGATTTATTTCCATATTTTTTTGTACAACAGAATTCTTATCATGTATGAAAGTGTTGGTAGATTCTACTTTCTCCAACTGTTTTAGTCTTCTTCAGAGATTCATGGAAAGAGCTAAAGAGCCACAGCACAAATACTAAATTCCTCGCCTTCCTGCCTTGCATCACCAGGCTGTTGGAAACAATGGAAAACAAAAGATTGAAAGTAAACCATATATACTCTCTCATATTCAATGAATGACAAAAGTTTTGAGGCGGAAGCGAGCTGAGAACAAGTATGTTAGTTAGTGATGTTGATTTTCAAATATATGAGAATACGGAAGGTAAATGTTGGATAGAACACATTAGTGCGGTTTCCTTCTCTCTCTCATCTTGTGCCACTTTTCAAAAGCAATATTTACAAACTTTATACAATATTCCACTCCACAATTGGAAAATGAGATCAAAAGAAGAGACATCAAAAGCTGGTTAGGTTTTCTTGTTGGTTAGCGTGTGGGTGAGAGAGCCATTATACCCATAAACTATTATGCACTTTTTCTGGATGAATGTTTTTCTGGTTAAATGTGTAACCCTCAGGTTCAGGACAAGGATAATACCGGTGTTTCATTTTAGTTTTCCAATGAAAAGTAAATATGTGCATACACAAAAGCCAAGCACATATTGTTGTGCCCATTTGCCAGAACATAAAATGCTTCACATATTGATTTTTATGGACCAAGAACTCATGATACAAACTGGGTAAGAGAAAGACTTTGTATCCCGTTCTCTCCACTCTAAAATAAGAGTGGTGAGTTTAGAACAAGTTTCTTTTACTTTCACTCTCTACCTCCTCATCTTCTTCGAAGGTATACACACATACGCGATGAAAACGAAGAGGAAGAAGAAAAAAGATTTTCATTTTCATTACACAGAGCCATCCGGTCGTCCTGCCCCTCTTTCTCTCTCTCTCTCTCACTCTTTCTGTCTGGATTGTATTTTCATTCCACAAACAACCTTTACATCCATACTACAAAGATACTGGGAGGACGAAGAAGAAGACGACGATGAAGTGAAATAAAAACCGATGAAAAAATAGAAAGCAATAAAGCTTCCACTGCAGAGATGTGCTTGGGAAAGCAGAAAACCTATTAAATTAACACACGAGAAGTAAAACGGAAGGAAATAAAGAAGTTGGATGGTTGGTGGAAATAAGCTAGTGCAAACAACTGAGCCTCTCTCTTTCGTATTCTTTTGATCTGTCTACTTTCAATTCTTCTTTAAAGGCAAAAGAGAAAACCTGAATGAGAAAAAGATATGTTCTTATCGTCAATGGTTGTATATTAGTGTGGCTGTTTTGTGTCTCCTCTAATAAAAATTATGCACATTTTCATGTGTGTGCGTGGTAGCTAGTTGTGTAACTTCATCCTTCCTCTGAGAATAGCCAATTCTAACTTGACTATTACCAAAAGTAACAATTTTTCTTGGAACTAAAAGTAATGACGCAAAACATTTATGCTACGAGTACTTTACACTTACATATGTACATACACACATTATTGGCTGGTATTTTCTCTCTTATAAATCTCATATATATGTCTCATTTGTCTCTTTCCCACACTTCTATCATTTCAATTTTCCACAGCGAAATTACACTTTTGGAAGTTATATCGTTGTAATTAAATTGCGCAATAAGCAACAATTCTTAGATTTCTATTATGCACACAATGTACAACAGCTCAAAAGGAACTGATATTGTTATGTCTACCTTTCCAATATATTGATTAGAGTGAATGACATTTAAAAATATAAAATGTAGAATGTTTGTTAAATGGTGAATACAGGTTGTTGAACTACTTTTCTGGTTTCTCTGGTTCGTCTGGAGTTTGAAATTATTCTTAGTTTTTGTGGTTTGGAAAAGCGGGAAAATGCTTCTTTACAATAAAACATTTCCAATTTAATATACATTCTGGGTCCTACGTTAAAAAAGGTCAAACACATTTGGCAAATATCTAAAGAAGAACTTTTACGGTACGAATGACTTATGCTGAAAATATGTATGAATACAATTTGAATACCATGTACTATAACTACTTTACAGTCGTTAATAACCTGTAGAAAATGTAGTGAAACTTTAAACGCTACAGCATAGTTCACACATATTATACCCCAGTATCTCTATTGCCGTAAAATTGGTGTGATCATCAATATCACAGCCACCAACACTACGCTCACTGATCTAAAATTGTAAAGTCTTCTGTTTCATGCATATTATATTAGTACATCAATAGAAGAATGAAGAGAAATATATGTACAGTTTATGGTATAAATTATACATGCTTTCCATAAATAAGTAGAGATGTGGCAAGGCAACAGCTTTTGTGGCGGTACTCGGTAACAGAGAAAGTTGTATAACAACGTTATAGAATCAGCGGCACATGGCACATCTGTATTAGAAGGTAGACTAGACTTACTAGTCTTGTGAATGTGAATACATTATTCACAAAAGCTGTTACACATCCAATCGCATCTCACAAAAGCAGCATCGTCGTGCTACTGCAATCATTGAAGGTTACCTCATACATCATCATTTGATACACAAAACTAGACATTAATGCCATGGTTCGATTCATTTGAATAGGAAACTTTTTTTTGTGGAAAAACTAACTCTTCTGCTGGTATGTGACCCAGTATTCCTCTGAGTATTCATGGCTGCTATTTATACGCCCACAGATTATGTAACTGTTGGAGGCCATTGCACACACAAAAAAATCATATCACAACCCAAAGTAAAGTTGCCTTACAGTAAGTTCTACTGTTACAACGTACCTAGACAAACGAACTCTATCTATCACACTTTTACATAGTTCGGTTTGCACACAAATACACCTCAGGTTTTGTAAAGCTTTTAAATATCTTACTGTCTCCAGCAATTCTATCTTGGGTTTTTTATGTAAAATTTATGTATATTTGCATATATTATATTTATTGACGAGGAATAAATGTCTTAAAATTTCTTTCCGGCGTATACGTAAAAAGTAGTTTTTCAAAAGGTTGAGAGTTTAGAAATATGTATCTTTCTTTTTTAGATGACTGCTGCTGAAGAATTGCTTTCCGCCGCCGTTTTGCTGCTGCTGTGTAGTAACAACTCCATACACCATACACGCGCATGTTTAATCACATCAGAGTGTAAGGAAAAAAACTTAAACTAGGAGAAAGAAAGTGGCGGTAGCAGCGGAACCACAAAAAATGCAATTTATGCTTCATTTTATCTATCTATCTATCATAAATGTGTAGTAACTGCTTCAAGAGCACAATTTCTATGCAAATTGCAAGGATAGCTCTGAAGGAACCAGCAAGGAAAGAATTCTGAAAGGCTACTGACTTTTGGAAAGAAGGAAACATGGTAGCACTATGAATACTACTTTTCTAAAAAAAAAGTGCTTCATTTAAGTCAACAAGAGGAGATCTCTTTAAAAATTAGTAAAATAACTGGGCACTTTAGTGGGGTGAAAGTAGCTGAATAAGGGAGTTTAGAAGACTACCCGCAAAACATTTAATAGCTGACTTGACTTGACGTGCCACCGTTTTGATAAACAATATTTGTTTCATAAAATGACTTGTTCCCATGTTCATCATTACATTTACGGTTATTCCTTGTTAGTTACTGTACAAGTCGGGCATTTTGAGACAAAAAGTTTAAGTTCGTGTAAAATTGCTGTGAACATGAGAAAAAAGTTTAAGATTTCATGATAGGTGGATAGCGGTATTTATCAAGCGATCTTGGTAGTTGGTAAAAGCATTTCGAGTTGGAATGTGAATATAAATTAACAACTGAAGCGCATCATCATTCGATTTGAATGGTGAAAACGAGTAAAGAGGAATAAATGACAAAACCCGAAAAAATAAAATATATGACAATCAAATCTTGTTTCAAATGTAAATAAATACAGGATTGAATGACAAAAGATCAGTAATAAATATACATACATTTACATTAGTTTATAACCTTACACTACACTTACATAATAACAGATATTCCAAAGATGCGATACAAAAATATTTTTTTCTAAGAATGAAAGACAGAGAGACTGACACAAAAACAAAGTTACCATAAATCTACAAAAAATATTGACAGATAAATCGAGTCAAGTAGAAAAAAAGAAATGGAAAGTTATGTGTTCAGTTTTCTGTTCCCTCCTTAAAATATTGTGTGCTCGAATAAACACGAAGATTTCGTGCAAGCTGTAATATTAGGAATGAACTGATAAACGGTATTACTATGTGCCAACTTGTCAAATATTTTTAAAGAAAGGAAAAGGAATAATACATTTGGCTGAATTTTAAAGAGCTCCAAGCTTGGACAGCTAAAATTCTCTGAGTTTTGGACGCTATGGTTCCTAAACTAATTAATCTAAAATATATGCTTCGTACTAAAGTTTGACGAGATGAATTTACTCGTCTAATAATGTAGCACGTTTTAAATTGACAGTTTATTGAAGTATTAACTTAACTTTGACATAGGAAAACAAAATTGGTCTGAATAGGGTTTCTCTTATGACTATGCAAATTGTCTGTAAAAAAACGCTGGAGCTCAAACAGACAGACCGACCGACTTTACTCAAATATGGACTATATATTATGAAGTGCTGCTGACACTGAAAAACCATTCTACAAAGACATGATATATCAGACGAAAATATTGGCAGGATTCAATATCAAAGAAAAAGGCCGTTTCCAATCCATATATGTACGACGAGATGTTTTTTATAAGCATCAAAACATTGTTTTGCTATTCACAAGACATTTGTTATGTTTTGTGGCATGTCGAAATTCCATCAAAAATCGGAACAAATTGAAGATTCCTTGTTTTTTTTCAGAAAAGGCATTACATGTACCTTTATTCATAAGCCGAGTTGTTGAGTGCGATTATTGCGTGGTATTTGAACATGCACACATATATAACTTGATATTTCACAACAAACCAACACAGACTGAACATTTTAAACATATTTTATATTTACAAAAAATGCAAAGATATTGAGTGTTCATGTCATATTTCCATAGATGTTTGTTTGAAGAGGATGTAGCTGAAGTTGAAATGCAAAAAATACAAATCGTGAAAATCCAACTATTCCTTGACGTAAGTTGAAATATACAAGTATTAGCAAAGTACTCAGGAAAACATTTGTATGTAATTGTGACATAAACTTTCAAAGATAATACATGTATACGTTTGCATCCGAGATTAAATTTTGGATTGCAGAGTTGAGAGGAAAAGAATTGAAAACATACTTAGCTCCCGCAGTTAATCCAACTAAAAATATATAATGAAATATATACGTGTTAGTAAGACAACTAAGGCAAGATAATATTGCTGCATTGCCGTCAGAGGCGCCAAAAAACTTAAAGATACGAAGTACTACAATACAGGCAACCACAAAATCTCAATATCTATCTAACTTCCAACAAAAAAAGTTTCCGCATTATAACAAACATGTTAACATGAAAAAGCTACGACTTGAGAGAAAGGCGAACATAGAAAAAAATGAGCTAAAAGTTTGTTGTTGTATTAAATCTGCTGCGAGCACCTAATTATAACAATTTATTTTTCAGGTTTAACACAAAAACAAAGTCAGCCGAAGCTTAATAAGTTGACTTGACTTAAGAGTGTGAAAATTTCGACAAAAAAGTAATTTTTAAATCTAAATTTTTGTAGAATGCCAAAAAAAAGTTGGTAAAAATTAGGCTGTTTCAAATGAACTAAACAGACTTGAAGTAAAATGATGGGAAAATGCGTTTCTACTTTGATCTTATTGAACGCTTATAATACATGTGTTCATGCTTTAGAATTCGGAGAAAGTAAATTATTGGATTTATTTATAAAAAATATATATTAAAATTCTATAGCCAACTCATCGTTTCGTGGATTAATCATTGTGAAGAAAGGATGTACACAGAAAGATATATAAAGTACACATAAGGGAAAATACTGTAGCAAAATAAAGTACTGCTTCAAGTTGTGTTCGAAGTTTCCACGGAAGGACTCTAAGCAGTTTGTCCTATTTTTCATAATATCCTCCTTCACAAGAGAATTTTTATTCAGGAAGTAATTTCGCTCCAACCCATCACAAGAATGCTTACATTTGTGTTGAGACTCAAGTGTATTGACTGAGTATACTTTTATTAAATACACAGATAAAAGGAGAGAGAAAACATCCTAAAAGTCAGTTGGGATTCATTTACTTCATGTTTTCTTGATTTGACTTGAGAACTGGCATTTTCACGAAATATCATTTTTCTGATATTTGATCATTTTTACTGAATAATATAAAAAAGATTCGTCATTACGATTGCATACGAGGAAAATGTTTCATTAGTAACTAGGCAGAACAAAATACGGAGAAAAAAAACTTTCCGATTTCTTGCTGCACCATTTGGGACTTTGTGCTTGAGCGTCTATGCTTTCAACGTTTCCTCCAAAAACCACCGGCTGTCAGTTGCAACTGTGTTTATGCTTATTTGATGATATACTGCTGTTTTTCAACAGTGTTTTGGAGCCTCCTCTCTCATTCTCTCTCTCTCTCCCTTTCTTTTCCTCTCATGAGAGAAATTTTCTTGTGGAGTCATCATCAATGCAATGTTGAATGTAAACAAATTTATAAAGATTGTTTGTAGTGTTGTTGGGTTACTGCTGATGCTGAGTCACATGGAAAATTCTAATATCCAGAGTCTTTCTCTCGACACAGGTTTTTCCCATCAAAGAAATTTTGTCTAGCATACACCCATTCTACAGCATGTTTTCTCAGTCTTGAATGCCGAGTGAAAAAAACATTATTCAGAGGGAACCCCAGTAGTGCTCTATACTACATACTTTCTTAGCTCTTATATTTATGAAACGCTGTGAAGAGAAATGCTGTAGATCTACCATCATCGTCTTCTTCACAACTTGTATTACTTATCCAAGCCCCATTTCCATAATATTTTCTATCTCGATAGAAAAGAAGAAATTGGAATGAAAAAATTTGCCAAAATTACCATACGAATACTCAGCAGTTTGCTTTCTATCAGTTAACAAAATAAACACTCCAGTTTTCTAAGTCTTTCTTGAAGAGTGTAACCGTTGCTTTCAACATACACACAAAAGTTTTTTTAAAGTATGCATATGTGTTTATATGTACATGTATGTGTGAGCTTCATGATGTGCATCCTTTGGCAAATAAAAAGCTCTTCAATTTATGATGAATGGATGATTTTCTGAAAGGGAATTCTAAATACAGTCAATTCCTCGACGATCTTTTCTCTCCCTTTTAGGTATACAGAAAACGCGGTAGCGTGATGAAAGCAAAAAAACGTATTCTACCAGCTACACAATTGTAAAAGTATAACCTAATATCAAAATAGTCCCTATTAAACACATTAATAGAAATGTATGTACATCATATATGGAATAATAAATAATAGGTATAGAATTCAATCTGCAAAGAGAAAGATAGATCTGAGAGAGAGAGAGCACTTCAATTTACTTTAACGATTTCACTTTTTCCCATCATCATTGAGGAGAAAACAAGTTCTTTTGAAATGAAGGTGTTATAAGAGTATTTAAAATGGCACGCACCTAGTTACGAGAATCAATAAGAAACCATTTAACACTTCTGTTTACTGAGGTGTTTTTATACCATTGTACTCCATTAAATGGATTATCTCACTTTCTCACAAACAAGGTGTAAACATCAAACAAGGTATTATTATATTGTGTTTATATGTCTCTTTACGTGTGAAATGAAAAAAGTAAGTAGTTGAGAAACATTTGTACATTATATTGAGTACAAGTGAAAGAATAAGAACCAGTAGAAGAATAAATTGCTGACAAGTCTTTATTCCTGCTGGTATGGTGGTGAACAAGAGGTAAATGTAAAATTGTACGTACCAGCGTATTGCATATTGGCGGAACATAACAGAGAAAGAGAGACACCTTTTCTACTAACCGCTACACAACCTCTTTCTTCCCTTTTTCACCCAGTATGATAGATGCGGCATATATGTCCTTGTGCCAAATGTAATGCTCACCTTGAAAAACAGCAAAATATTGATGTAATACGAAAGGGAATGTCTAATAAAGTTCGTCTCATTCACTCTTTCTTTCTCTTTAAACATCTTCACACATAAAGAAAAAAATTTAACGCGGCAATCATACACGTCTGCAGGTGCATATACGAAAAGTATGTACGATAAAAGTACAACATCAAGTATATTTTTTATACCTTTGCCTTGTCTATACATTTTAAGATTCCCTGCCACTCAAGAAGCATGTGTGTGTGTATGTCTAAGCCCTCTTGAATTTTTCACGGTTTTTTATCTATCACGTATTCTTATGTGTGCAGAAAACTTAGAGTCTTCATCATCATCAGTTCTTCTTTCTCGTAGTAACAATACAAGTGGAATCGGCGAAAAGAATAAGAGCGTTTGAAAAGGATTGAGTTGAAGAAAATTGGAGAAAGTTGTCACTGAGCTTAGTGAGCTTGTCAAGTGGTTGAGATTCTTTTGCTCAGCGCGTCTCTCCCTATCTTCTTTCTTCCCACTTTCCACTTGTGAGCACATAATAATAGCACACACGCACACACACATACAAAAAATATAATGAAAGAGTAAAGAAACAGTAGAGAAGGTGTGTATGAATAGAGATCGAGTGAGAAAAGAGAGAGAGAGAGCAATAGTGTTAGTTGGAAGATAGTAGAAGATGAGAAAAAAGTAGATAGTGAGTAGATGAGAAGAGACAAAGTTGCGCTTATAGACCCGCAATTACAACAAACGCTGAGCCAGAAGAAAAATAAAGTCGAGTTGGAGTAGTGGCACAAACCGTTATTGTTGTAAAAGTCTTTTTTTATATCGCATATCCCAGTGAATCTGCCTGCCTTAAACCACAATGTAAAGCAAAGTAGCAAGTAGAGAGACAGAGAATCACTGATGCATATACTGCTACACACGTAAGGACAAGCATGAGTAAAAGCTCACAGACACCAAGTAAGTATATATATAGCAGCATTTGGACAAAAGAATCGCAGTTGAGGAGAATAGAACAGAATTCTTTATCCACCAGCAAACCACTTATTAAATAAGGAAGAGTAGCACGAATTACAGCTACCACCACCACCGCCGCCGCCGCCACTACAAAATTCTTCTTCGCTCATTTCTTCTTCTTTCATCCAAAGATAAATGTTTGCAGGTTTTCATTTATGCATAAATTCTAAATACTAGGAAAAACGCAAACTTTATAACGAAAAATCATCCGAGCAGAGCTAACATAATATTCTACTTTGTTAAACCCATGTACAATGTACACATAGATGACATATGTTGCTACACTAAATTGTGTACATTCCAGTTAACGCTGCTGCTATTACTGGTAAAGCTTGAGGAAAAAAATTGCAACCATCGTTTTATGTGTCCCAGACGAAATTCAAGCAGTGGTTGACTGTGTTTTGTTGGGACCAGAAATAAAGAAACAAACTATAAACTACAAATACTTTGTAACAACAAAAGTAAAGGGGAAGCGTGGGACAAACATGTGTAATATTTTACTTTTGTTTTCATTCCACGAAAGGAAACTACCAAGGGAACTGAAAAATTATTATGGCGATTGTTAGTCCCCATTGTTTATTCTTCAAGAGCTACATTCAAAAATAGGTTGTGAACTAAACATAGTTTTCAACAGAAAATAACCTGGACCAAGTTCTAGTTCGAGAGAAGCAGTTTATACTTTTTACTTTTATGCAACTGCTAGTGATGCTTTTATATTATTAGCTAAACAATAAATTATACAAACACAACTAATATTAGCTACAACTTCATTCTCAATATAAATGTGAATGTTTAAGATTCATGAGTTCATAGGTGCATTAACAACTCGTTTTTAAATGAACAAGGAATTGTACTAGAAATCCAAATGAATAAGTAGGTTCTAGGAAGACTTTATAAGATCATTTCCAGAGGATGAGAAAGTCTGTCCATCCGTCCTCGAAGCTCTAAACTCTAAAAGAATTGGTAAATTTATTTAAATTATCCAAAAGAAGAATCCTGTTTTTGGGAAGAATTTGCAATAACCAATATCTAACCAATATGGAATACACATCGTTCTTAACATGCAGATAAGACCTAGATACTTTGAATTTTATTATGATTGCCTAAAAAGAAAACATTGGTGTACAATTTACGAGACAAATTTACTTGAATCATATATGTATTTATAAATGTTTTCATAGCATATTTTACACCCATTCAAAAAGTATTAAACTCAAGTACGACTAGGTTCATTCATTTGCTCATAATTGAGGGGTAAATGGAGGCCTGTGCACTAATACTACGTGTGTGTGTGTGCCTTTTTATGGCAATAGGAACACAGCAGCAGCATAAAAATAGTTATAATAATTTAAAAAAGAATATAATATGACACGTCAGGGATACTGCACATACTCATTACACATATTGCCTACTAAAGGTTTTAACATTTTTGACAGGAAAGTAGATTATGATAATATGAATAGCAGCAGTGATGTGAATTGTGCATGATAGCGAGAGAAATTGGTAAAAGGCAAACATCATTTTTCGTAGAGAGAGCGAAATAAAATGGATTTCTCTGATCCGAAATTCTTGATGGTGTTTTTGTTGTGTTGTGTGTACAGCAGCCACATATTTTTTGTGCGTATTAAAAAAGTTAGTCCTGAGGGTGTAGTGTTATCCTTGCTAAAGTAGAAAAAATGATGCCTGAATCTATCAGTTGCAGCCGTAGCTTAGCTTCAGTCGACAGACTCTAGAATTGAACTTCCGACAAACCGAGTTAGAAAACGATGTTATAAATACAAAAATACTTAGGTTTATATATTATATTAATATTATTATTTTATGGGAGAAAATATGTAGTAACTCATAAAAATTGACCTATTAACTTTTACTGGTTAACTTATACTACGGTTGGAAGAGTTCAGACTAGTTTACTTGATGGGTAATGTTATTTACTACTTTTGGGTTTCTACTATCTCACATTATTTGGTACGAAAGAAAAAAATGTTTTTGCAGCGGGTCCAGCAGTGCGGTTGTAAAGACATAAAACACATCGAAATAATTTTCATTCATAGAAGCAAATACGTATTTTCGCTTTATCCTTTTTATACTAATATGAAATCATGAAAAGAACATAAAACCGCGATATTATTATAGAGCATTGTATGTGTATTATACAGATCAGATAACGATGATGATAGCCCTCACACATGTCGACATTGTCGTTTATAATATTATATTGTTTTTGTTCCAGGGTCAAATAGTTTTACAGCCTCAATCAACAGCTCTTTACTGACAATGCGGGTGGTATTTACGAACAGCCTTTAGTTTCTAGCTACCTAATTTCATGTAACCATCAGCCCATCACCACTACCTTTCAAGCGATGCGATGTAATGGCTTATGTGAGGAAGTGTGTTTGTATAGCTTCCCTTTTTTGCGAAGAGAATATTCAGCGAATTTGTCTTTCTTTCCTCCTCCACCACCTCTAGCCTCTTTATAGTATACGTAGCATAGACTATGAGGCCGTAATGGAGAAGATTCACATATTATTATTATCACCCAAAATGGGTTTATGACTGTCTTTTCATATTTCCTCTTCTATTTATGTGATGGGATGAAAATGAGTTTACATTGTGCAGTGCAGTATGTAAGTACAGAGTTGCCTTTCATCAACAACATTTGTTGCTCGTCTCGTCGTCATATTAAAACCAAGTATAATAGCGAGTAGTATTATGAATGTATATGTGTATAGAAAAGATCATATTGATTTTTCATTATTACTGCTTCTTGATTCTTTGGTGATGAAAGCACATTTTGGAGAAGAAAAAAAATTCTCACGAAATCATCATCATTCTTATGAACCTCATCTTCTTCTCACATTGACTTTATTATTTTTATGGTAAGTGCTACTGCTAATGTACTACTTGGCCTTTCTCACTGTGTAACATGACGCAGCATTTAACCTATTTGAAAATATTAGAAAATCATTTCGACAACAAGTCACCACTCCTCTTAAAACTTATGACGTTATTGAATTTTATAGAACTTTTTCCAGAATATATATTTCAGACTTATATTGCAATTTTTCAAGACTTCTCGTCGACAAGATAAACTATATCAGCACTCGACGAGTAAAATAGCACGATAAAGAACACGGTGTTACGGTATTTTCCCACAATTTCAACAAAACCAAGTGTCGCGAACAAAAAGTAATACAATAAATCCATCAGCAATGTACTGCAATAGGCTTACCTGAAGATGGGGTGGACAATGGTCAAGCATCTCGAGCATGTGTTTTATATTCTGGGCGTCCTGAATGACGAAGTTAAGCTCCATATCGAATTCCCCTCCAACAAGCTGTAAAAATAAAACATAATCACAATTTAGTTCAGTTCCTCCAATCCTTTAGAAATGACATAATTTTCTTTTCACTTGACATAATGAAAACAACGGTGAATTTCATCGACATCAACAACATTTACTAGAAAACCATTGTGCTCTTTCACAATCATATGGTCACAATCAGTTTCCACTTAACTTACAAAAGCAGTGAGACTACAGCAATGAAATAGAATTTAAGACTAGGAGCTAGTTTCTTTTCTTTCTCTCATCAACCTCCTGACTACCTGCGTCATATTCATCAATAACAACAGAGAAAATCCTCTCAGTTTACTAAAACCCGGTGAGTGGTTCACGTCAGTCACTAATACGGACACTTATACTAAAAAAGCAATGATAAGAAATTCAATGCTTATAGTTCTGTTGTTGATGTTGCCTTGGCAGCAACTTCACCAGTTCGTTTCACTTCAGGTGAAAGTGTAGACTTGATTTCTCTTTCTTCTTACTAGTCTTAAATAGTAAACATACAGCCCCTTTACCTTTTACAAGTCCTTCAACATTATTATTTTTCTCTTATTCTTCTTCCAAGCTTTTGCTTGTTTTTTTAGGAAATGAGATCGAAAAGGATTAATTCCCCAATTCTATATCAGCTTTCTTTTCTTCGCTCTCTCCTTTCAATCCAATCTTTTATTTTTCACTTGAGAACTATTTTCCTCGAAAAATAAACGTCTGCATTATACTTACGATTACTGTACACATGGCTTTTACAATAACATGAAATAAATATACCGGAAAATCACAGATTTAGGTGGTCTCCGCAATTAAATTAGTTAGAGCTGAAGCTCAGTTTAATTTTCTATATTTATTTAATTGATTCTTTGGCAGCAATACTGATAGTTCCTTCATATAAGCGTTTAAGAGTGTAAATCTAAATCTGTGATTTCAAATCATACAAAAATTGTTTTTGCAAAAGATGTGCGCAAAAAAGTACACTTCTTTTGTTTGTTTTGTATGTATCTTTTTTGTAATCAGAGGGGAATTAAATAACGAACGGGGTTATTTCATTTTCTTTGAAATGAAGCAGGAAAGCAACAGCTATTTTAATGTATTCTGCTTCCTTTATTGTGTGTGTAAGATGTAATTTGAGTGACAAATATAACATTTATGAGGAGAATTTCTTATATGAAATGGAATGAAATATGTAGAATGTGCATGTGTACATTGGCATGGACGATATATTAAAGCTATGCGTCCTTGTATTGGTAGTAGCAGCAACAGGAAATTGAGTAATCTCGTTTCAGTTTCAACCCGGGGAAACTTTATTGGGTTACAAAAGTTACACGTAAAAGTTAGCCTAGAACCACACAAACATGTTATATGATTATGATGACATTATCAAAAGCTTCCATAGGGGAACGAGGTTAACTTGAGAAGAATACTAGATGGAAGACGAAAATAAGAGAGTGCTAAAGCATTATGTGTCGCGTAATACTTGGTAGATGATATCTCTACTTTAACAAAGGGATGTATAAAACCAACAAACAAAAGAAGAAAAATTGGTTACACAATTCATAATGTGGTCATTGTTCTCCGTCTCTAATGCATTTTCTTCAGGAGGGACTAATGCAATCTGCTTTTTACTTAAAATCAACGTTTTGTTAAGAAAACAATACAAAGTAGTAGAAATGTGGGCGATTATTGAAAGAAAAAACTATTATCTATGGAAATGTATGGGATGGTAACTAAAAATAAAGTTGAGTATTCGTCCATCTTCATTAAATCACAAAGCAGGTAATTACATTATACAAGATCGACAGGTACTAAAATACACTTTACTAAAAGCATATTTCACTGGCCATGTATCAATTGTCACATTGATTGATTATATTTCCACACAAAAAGAGTGAGTGTATCACAGAAAGAAAATGATAAAGTTGCATGGAAAACTTTTTCGTGACGATATCTAGAGCACAAGTATCACATCATTTTTATTGACTTGTATAGAGTAATTGTGCAACTCGCATATCTTACTTCAACATCACAACGTATTGGTGGATGAAAGGGTGGTAGGTGAAAGTATCGTACAAGTAATGAAAGGTTCTGTGTCTCACAAACAAGCAGGCTGGTGGGCAACTCACAAAAGCATAAAGATTATTGATGTTTCGTATAAAAAAGTTTGGTTTTTGGTTTGAGCAGCACAATAAGCGAGCGCACCACCGCACCGGAAACTTTGATGTCTCTATGTACTTGTATAGCAATACCGGAAGCAAAAAGGAAAGAGTGATTTAGTTAACTTGCAACTTTTTGTGCAAGTAATCTGAGGACAAGTATGTGTGTACATATAAGTATTTGTGTGTATTTTTTGAATCACATATGAACAACAAAAGGAAACATATTAATATTACATCACTGCATTTGTAAATGGCAAGGCCAACCAATCACATGTTACCAGACTGAAATCTGATAACCAGTCCGAGTGTGTCTGAGAGTAAGTTTATGCATGTAACCGTAATAGTGAACTGCGATTATGATCAATAGCGGAAAGTTGACATGGCTATTATTACTTATGACTGTGTCGGTGTCGTGTCGGGAAAAGCACTTTTTGTTGTACACAGACACACACAAATGAGACCACTTATACTATTCCATTTGACTACTTGCTACACTCAGCAAGACATGCCATCCGGGAAAAGCAGTAACACGATCTATTACATGAACAAAAAATTAGTACTTTTTTGTGTGAAGCGGTAGGAAAATATGTAGTCGAAAACCGACCGGTGATGATGATGATGGTGATAGCAATAATGAACAGAACTACATAACTGCTGTTTCGTTTATACACTTGAATAGTTGGTCCGATGCTGCTACAAATTGCATCAATAAATCCAGGCTTTTGTGGCACTTTGTCTACCAACTAAAACCAGGAAACCAACACTGCTAAAAAGAATATAGTGTAAAAGTAGTTACAGTTTTATACAGACGTCCCATGAGACAAAGTGTTATATGCAATGTGTGTGAGAATCGTGATGACTACTTGGTTGCATCTCTCTGAACTGAACTACTGATGCTGACCGATTCATTTCTTGCTAGTTACTGGTGCCCTCGAAAATCCAACTAGTACATTGCAAAGAGAAAGTAGAAAAATCCATATAAATCCGTTAGAACAGATTGAAGATACACACAGAGTCACTCTAAAGTCAACTCGGTTGAACTGGAGAGTTGAGAGTGAGCGAGAGAAAAAGAATTGAAACAAGGACAATTGGAGAACCTTTAGTCTGTAGGCTTCTCGCCGTCTTAAAAAACAAACTACTCTTCCATTACGAGAGAAGAGTGAGGACTAGTACTTTTATGGTAATCACTAATCAGGCTGAGTGAGAAAGAAAGAAAGAGAAAAATATTTAGGAGTAGTGTCACATCAGCAGTTGTGCAGTCGTTCTTTCTCTGTGACAATATGAGAGACAAGAAAAAGCTTGTGCACATTCTTCCTCGAGGCAGCCAAGCTAGTTGGTTGGTTGGCCGTTTCATTTCCCCTGTGATATAATGATATGGGATAGGTTCATGCTGCTAAAAGTACACACACATACTCAAACTTACATACTTGCTCAGAGTGAAAGTCATCTCATCTCAATAGAATATAAGTTAAGAGAGACACACTCGTAGAAAAGAAAGCAACACAAGAGACATCATACAAAGCAGAGTAAAAAATATAGAAAAAATAGCATGTGGGCATAAATACGGAAAGATACATATGTACCAAATAGAACCGTTTGCTTGTATTGCGTTGTAAAGCCACTCATTTTTTCGGCAATGTTTTTTGTACTTTCTTTCTCTTATGAACATAAGCACTACAATAAGAACAAAACTGTCAACGAAGGAGAGCAATAGCCATAGAGAGAGAAAGTAAAAAACATTGTGATACTTGTAGGGCATACTATAAACATTACATGCTGCCAAATAACATCCGTTTTAAAGAAGCTCCAAGTCGAACGCAGAGACAACCGAAAACATAATAATAAGTATCTGGTTGTACTGAGATGCACATAGCATGAATAACAGAAGAGGACTGGAGATAGGCAAGGAGACAAAAAAGGGTGAGAGAGAGAGAGAAAGAGAGAGAGTCGCATTGCGTCCAAAATTAGCACATGAGCTTCAGTTCCAAAATTTTACTTACAACTCTATCTCATCCTCTACCACCACCACACTTACTTTTTGCTTCTACGACAAAAACCACCAATGCCATAACTCCTTTCTACACAAACCCTGGGCACTTTCCAGACGATAAAAAAAACAACAAAAGCGATGAACAATCTGACAGAGTGAGAGACAAGATGGGAGCTCTTTCATATTACAATAATATTTCAAAGAAATAATTTTTCATGACACAGCAAATGTAGTTACATGATGAAACAATATTTTCCATTAGAATCGTTTAAAGAACTTGCAAAACGGCCAAATGTGAACCAGCTCGAGATGCATATTTTGCAATGCACCCGTATACCTGTACCAGTTTAGGCTTTTACATCTACATAATGTGTTTTGAAGCTACTGCGAAATAGGAGTGAACATGACTGTTTTTCAAGCATGCTTGGTGTATGCTTAGACATAACGTTTTGGTTTACAAGGAAACAAAGGAACTAAAAAGTTGATTAGCTTTAAAACTAGGGTTATGGCGGCGTAGTGTAAGTGAAACAGGCCTGGAGGCAACACTTTTAACAACGTAAAAATTGAAAGATTTCTAAGAATGGCACAAGTAACCGAGTTTTATGTTCGAGTTTTAATGCAAAAATTGTAAAACCGAGTGTTTACATCAACGTTTGACCTCATACACAAGCTATTACAAAACGATGAGCGAGGTAAGATAATGCAAGAATAAAATGTCGTGTCAAACTTAGCCAGTCAAATTCAAAGCCAAGAGCATTTGAAGAACGACAAGTGTGGTCAAGAAATACGAGGAATAAAAATTTATGGCTTTTTTGTTGGCAATTAAAAACGTTTTAATTTTGACGTTGGAAGAATGATGCATGAATTTTGATCAATTTTTTCTGGGAATGAAATTCGTATAAAGTTTTTAGACAGTCTATTGTTTCAACTTTTTCATCCTGTTTGCTAGATGTAGTATGTACAACCAACACAGAAGCCATGTATGCTACCTATAGTATATGTAAATATATTATATATGTTTTTGTTTTAATATGTTATGAAAAAAACTAACAAAAATTGCATACGATCAAGATGCTGAGACTACAAGGAATATGATTTATTAAATTCTTCAAAATAAAGAATTTTAATTTAGAAAGCTAGTACATATATACTTTTGTACATATTACTAGCATATGGAACAAATGCTGTAATGGCGTACATCCTTACACAAATGTATACTGAGAACAAACACAAAATGAACTGGTATATCTAACGATATTTAATATAGTAGATGCAATCCAACCAAATTGTTATTATTTTCCCTTAACATTTTTTTCTTATTGCTTATGTAATTTCATTAGATGAGATTAGAACATTTTTTTCTTCAGAATTTGTAGAATGTAATGCATTAAAAATTAGAGTTTTTTTGTGTGTCTACCTAACAGACAAACATTTACACACATTTTTTTATAATTTTTAGTGGACTTTGGAGAACTCTTGATCTCTTCCGGTCAGTAAAAACCAACAAATCACAAGCTGTGAGACTGTGAGAGAAAAACCAACTGAACGAACAGCAACTAATGCAACAAAGATAAATGGACTGTGTCTTGTGTAAAAAGACGGCGAACAAATAGGTATAAGCATCTATACAAAATCCATATGCGTACAGTACCGAATTATAGCAAGGGCATCGAACGAAAAAAAACAACAACCACCGCCGCTTCAAGCTTGCTTTTCCACTGCTAAACAATTTCTCCTGCCTCACGACCATTCTCAAACTTCCTTCTTCCTGGATACACTTCATTTATCGCCAAGTACAGCCAGCCAGCGAGACAACCACATATGCAACTTTTTGTTGAACTAGCAAATGAGATTTTCATTGTTTATGTACCTAAGAGAATCTCTGGACAATGAAAGCCAAGAGCCCTTATCATTAGCTCTTTAGTAGTTCAACTGACTTTACTTTGTTTTCCTTTCTCTTTCGCCCTCTCTCACTCTCTTCATCCTTTCATTTATATATATTTTCGTCGGGATTACCACTAAAATGAGGAACTCATTTGTTAGAGATGGATAGTTTGTATAGGAACTAACAGATTACATAATACCTAAAGCCCTAAAATAATAAATAAGTATAATTTCAACAAAATCCAGTACAGATAGATAGACAGTTGTACTGTAAAATACCTATACTATTTCTAGTAGTAATTGGTTGACTATCCATCCGAATTTATGTATGATACATGTGGGAATTTTCTGGAATTTTCACCACTATGAAACTGATAGAAATGCAATGTAACGTATTGTATGGTTATAGCACTAGCATATATGTACTTACGTACTATGTGAATACATGTTACAGCCACTTATTGTTATGCGATGAGTGTATTAATGCTAGTCTGATGAATGTAGACACTCAACCAGATACTTGCCATCACAATTGCTATTGCCGTATACGGTACGATTGGCAAAGCTGAATAATTCCCTATACATCAATACACATAATAATGGGAATCGGGAATATGGAGAGGATCTTGCGTAGTACACATGATAGATTTAGATTTGATTATAAATGTATCAGAGCGAACTGAATTGAACTGAGAGAAAAGTATGCAATCTCCATTTTCTATTTTTTTTCGCTAAAATATTGGATTTGCACTTTACTTGCAAAGAGGAAAAAAATAAAATAAACCCGGTGAAAAATTTAATACTGTAAAAGTGCGGATGTACCTTTTAAAAAGAAAGTTCCATAAAAATAACACTGAAATGCAGTTAGAAAGATGGAAAGTAAAATATCATTATTGTGGTGCGCTAATCAATAGTCTTGAAGTTTTGGAATACAATAAATTTCCATTAACCAGGAAAACTTTTCATATAAAAAAACCTTTGTGTGTAGACCGAAAACATAATGTAAAAAAATGGTTTCTCACGTTACACTTTTTTTCTCAACTTTCTTTGTATTATTTACAAAAGCATTGGAAAATTCAAGCAGTGAGTTGTTTGATTCTTATTCTTAGCAAAATTGTTCTCGGCTCAGAACAATTCCCTACCCCATCCTTACCAAACAAAAAAGTAGCAAAACTAAAACCTCACGCAGGCACATATACACACGACGACAACGACAGCGACTTGCACACGAAGAAAAAAAACAACTTGTTATGTTCACGCAAGTAGAAGACAAGACCAGAAAAGATGATGGTTTACATCCCAAAATATTATGCTTTAGTTTAAAATTTAAATCACATTTTATCAAATAACCTGGCCTTGCGCCAAGTAAAAAATCAGGCAAAGTCTGAAAAAGAAAACATAGTGTTCTTTGGACTTTTACTGGCAAAAAAATACAACACGTTTAAACCATATAAACAGAAAAAAGTAAATGCACACGCAAAACATACAATACACTTTTTTCTTAAATTACATACAATCTAGCGCTAGTAAAAGCATCAAAACTGCTTTTCTCGAGAAAAAAAATTCATCTTCACAATATTTCGTACGAGTAGAACCAGAGGATATGGTTGTTTTGCCAGGCAGGCAAGCAGAGAACGAGAGAAGAAATAAACTTGTACCAAGCCATACAACAAAACTATTAAAGAACTAGAAAAAAGTATCATAATAATATGAGTGTTGTCGTGTGCATGTGTGTGTGTATGTCTGTTGTGTTTGCAGACTTCTAAGAATCGAATAAATGTACGAGAGGGAATAAGATAGGTCAAAAGAAAAGTGGAATACAAAGAAAGAAATTGGTACACAGACACAAGAGAGAACTTGGAAAGGGGACTGTGTTGGCTGGTGCCTTTCATTCAAGTCAAGGGATTTCAATAACTCTTTGGATTTCTCAAGTCACTCAAATAAAATAGTATGATTCCTGTCTTTTGCCACTCGCCCTCCCCCTCTATTTCACTTTTTTTGTTGTGTTTTCTATTTAAAATAAAAAGGAATAAAATACGCAAAAAAGAAAGTACTTATATGTATGCCATCGTATGAATTGTGCACTGAATGTTTTTTATGTTATGTACTTTTACTACAATACAAGCAGCAAAATCCAATAATAACAGCTAGACTCAGGGAGCAAGTCAAACAACAAGGAAATGTCAGCAGTGACATAATAGCAATATGTAGTAGTACATATATATGTATGTATGTATGTATGTATTGTCTTTATTACAGATCAACAAATCAAGATTACAAAATAATGAAAGAATCCATATCACAAACTAAAAAAACTACAACGAAGAAAAAAAGTTAATACATAAAGTATAGGTCAAAGCCAAAACAAAAGATTTTAGACATCAAATATTGAAAAGTAACGATTTCTATGATTTTGAAATGGATGATTTAGTAAAAACCTCTGAACACACAATCGCTTTAATTATTGGACTGTCGCTTTCCGCAATTCTATCCAGTAAAGAGAAAGCAGAAGTTCTTCTCATCGCATGAAAGTCCTTTACATGATTGTCACAGAACATTTTTGACGCACTATGTCTTTTTCCATATCCTAAGATTATTCGAAAGCAGTTATTTTATGCTACACGGACTTTGTCCAGTGTGACCGAAGAGATGGGAACCCTTAAACTGTTGCAGTATATAGATGAGAAAAAAGTACTGAAGAGATAACACTTTACACTAGTACTGCATGTTCTAAAAC
>JAQFXM010000681.1:0-43655 GCA_034693345.1 Entomobrya multifasciata | reverse complement strand
ACGTGTCTTCACATGTCTCTACATTACATGTCATGCTTCATCTTCGTCTTTTCTTCATGTCTTGACATGACTTGTTTTGCTAAACTTCTCCTAAACCTTACGTAATCCACCCCACTCATTACATAACTTCACCCATACATTCCATAACCTTTGGTATTTACTATGTGTTCTTGCCAATGGCTATTATATAACTTTGCAAGTTTTATTTTGGAATTAGTTATTACCGTTAAACGGAAAGGGCCAGTTTTCAGAAGCTTCAATTTTCAGTGAAAGTAAACTGGAAACTGTTGCTGCACAACTAACTTGGCATTTTTCCTGGTTAGTATACATCTGACAAAATAGCATGTTGTACATCTGAAACGTGTTGCAACTTGAAGGATCATCAGATAAAATACCAAGAAAACGTTCAGTCCCTCTGACCATAAGTGACCGAATTTACTCGACAAGAGCTTTCAATTGCACTTTTCAAATGCCCACTTTGATTTACTTGATAATTTTCGACTGTGACCTTTGACTTAAGGAGTTGACTCTGGAGGCTGAAAATCAATAGGGTTCTTGCCCTTGACCAATGACAATGAGTTATCGTGTGTACAGAGTACAGATGGACTTGTTGTGTGAACGTTACATCTGCTTGCCTGTTGTGGCTTCAAGCTACTCAAGGAGATGACAAGGTGTTATTTTTTCAACAAATCTAATTTCTGTCCATGTTAATTAAATGGAATTTACTTTATCTCAATAACAACAAGCGAAGTTTACCGCTCTACTTTATAGTTCTTATCTCTATCGGATTTACTCTTCCATTATGGCTTTCCATCATTTCAATTATTCAATTTATTCTGTGATAATTGGATTTGACTGCAAAACTATTTAAAAACCCGCTGTAATAGCGACCATAATGACGCCGCTCGATGAAAATATTGCGACAGATGACAGTGATGATAGTGATGAACACTAATGTTGTCAATGAAAAATGCTTTCGAACGATATGTCACATGGTATGCGTTTCGGCATTGCAACGTTTGACCCCGATTTCCTACCCGACGAGGTCCCACTGACCAATACTGGCAAATGATTCTTGATCTACTTGACGAGGGCTTTCGGTCGAGCTATTACAGTGTACACTATGTCTTAGCTGAAAATTTTCAACTTTGACCTTGGGGGTTGACACTGGAGGCTGAAAATCAATATGCTTCTTGTTCTTGAATACCTAATCGGCTAACACGCTTTGGAGTAATCGTGCTTACAGACGGACAGAGAGACAGACAAACACGCTAAAGCCAATACTTGCTGACGCTTCGCTTTCAGCGGCGTAAAAACCCTTTGAAATACCATGATCAAATTCCAATCACAGTATATAGTTAAATGTGCAATAGTTTCTAAAATTAATGTACTAGTTAGTCTTTCGTTACTGCTGTACACATTTTTGAGCCAATTAGAACTGAAACGAAGTTTTTTCCATTGATCATGTAAATCTATATTCTACATACATGTGACCACTAGCTTCCAATTTCCAATCACATATAGATGGAAAAGAGTATAATAGGAGGATGTGGCACCGTTTGATCGGCTGGGTGCATATTTGACCCATGCTTTAATGAATTTTTTAATTGATACCCTTCATCCATTTCTTCAACAGAAATTGAGTATATTTGGCTGTTGGACAAATTTTGATACCCAAGGGGTGTATTACTAATTGATGAAGTAAGGCCAAAAAGTGATAAAAATGAGCTGGTTTCATTTATATAATAAATCTTTCGACCGGGTTTGACATGGTGGAACGAGAATGCAGTTCAATAGTTTATGTAAGGTTCCCAATGGAAAGAGTCGGTGCACCTGTGTCGACAATTTTGAATTTCTTTTTGTTAGCCCTATCAAACAGGCCATTTGCTGTATTATGCATTTAAATTTAATACCTGAATAAGAGGCGATCCAAAAAAATATGCTAAAATTGAGTCGGACTCGCAGAGAATCTACAGAAATATGAAGCTGTTTAAGCTACTTATGACTTAAGGTGGTTGTAAGGTGTTTGTAAGTTAATGGTGCTTCTTAAATAAACTTTCTTTGTGAAAAAATCATTTAAAAAATATTCTCACTTGTAGACTTTAATGATTGTTATGATATTATACTTTCCATGTACAAATGAAACAGAAAAATATGTAGTTAAACAGTACCTGCTTTTTTCTAAATTGCAACTAAACTACTATGAAGAATAAATAAACTTTAATTGGTGAAAGTATATTGACTTTTGACACCAGACAAATATAATTAAGACCAGAATGACGTGCCAATTAACGTCCATATCCATAACCCCCACCGTGGCCATACCCGCCATGACCTCCATATCCGTATGGAGTATGTGCGGTTTGATAGTGATACCGATGTCCATGTCCTCCCTCCTTTACTCCAAACTGGTAGTGGTGTGGGTTTTGAGACACTTGGACATGGGCATGTCCATGACCTATTAGAAAGCCATGATGAATTCAGCTAATTTAAAACAAAAATTGTCACAAACATAACACATACCATGTCCATGACCGTGTCCCCCATGACCATACCCTCCATAACCTACAAAAACATTATAAAAAGATTAAAAAGATGTTATAAGTGTATTATTAATTGTTAATTAATTAAAATCGACCTCCGGAAGTAAACCCATAATGGACTGCATAATCGCCATATCCCCCATGTTTAGCTAGAACAACAGAGCACAAGGCAGCGAGAAGAATCTAAACACAATTACACATGTGAAAATTTAAAAAAATGTACTCAGATTCTTTGATTTGAGAATATTATAAAATCAGTTCGATTTTCACTAAAATGAATTACCAGCTTGATCATTTTGAGATTTTCTTCGGGAATGTGTAATCAATTGTTCAAAAAATTAATACGGATTTTAAAAATTCACTGCTTTGCAGACTTGAATGGCTTTTGACTCTCCACTTCACTAAGCACTCAACACTGAATGACCAAAAGTTTCAAAGTATTCCCTTTTATATGACCGCATGAAACTTTGTGAAACAATAACTTGTTGTGGAGCCAGTGACACTGACGACGTCGGTGGCGTTATATTATGCCATGCCGTTATGTTTACAAATCTCAATGGAGTCAATATACCTGCGTCGTAAATTCCGTTCATTGTATTTTTGTCCAATATTTATCCAAAATAGTTTAGTCTGCATTTCAGCACTATACTTAACATTTAACAAGGCAGCATATGTATAAAGTGGGGGCATTACAAATTTTCAATAATGATTAATTTCTGTTGTCTACAATAGTTTAAGTGGTATGCCTACAAAAAACAGCGTAGGGATAGGAATTCAAAGGACATGTCGCATACGTACGTGCTTTTATCTCGTCCGATTACTTTCAATATCAGCGAAACCATCCACCTTTACAATTTCAATATAAAATAGTTCATTTATAGCGAAATGCCTGTACTTGTGATATTGGCACCTTAACTATCGCCACAAACCAAGAATAGCTCTACACACTAAAAATTTACATCCTTTTACCTCTTTACCCTAGTAAACGTACCTTGATGACAAAACGTGAAGTTCTCACGCAGTTATTATAGTCGCATTATCAGTCAGTCAGCCAGTCAGATTAAATGGTAGATTTCTTGCATAATACACTTTTCTGTTAATTTTCTTTGTAAACTTTGTATTTTTGGCTACCACGTTTTTGGTAAGATTCAGGTTAGTTTAGTTTTAAAATAAGAGTTTTTAAGAGAAAAAAGCGGAACAAGGGATTCATGTACGAAATATATGTAACAAGAAAATTAATTGGGTCCTCCAAAAATTCATCCATAACATAATATGGTTAGTAAACACGTGCGTAATTATAATACCAGATCAGATCAGAAGTTGCAGAATTCGACATACCATGAAACCCCTACGACATGACACACACATGATGATGATATGCACTTTTTTATATGCAAACTTGTGACTTGCAATTTTTTGTTTACACAAGCACAGTGCAAAGTCATAAATTATATGCAAATCAGGTATTTACGAGCGGCAGCAACCACGCGACATTTTTAAAGGTCAATCCCTTCCATTTAAGTTGGTGGTGGTAGGGTAAATGCCATGCATGCACTTTTCCAAAATTATGAAAAAGATATGTATACTTAAAAGGCAAAAAATCTTGTTACTGTGATAATGTAAGCATATGAAATTAGGAGAATAAAAAAGTTTTTATGATTGCACTTGGTACTCGATAGTTCAATTTAAATGATTCTTGAAACTGAACGGCAAGTCAAAAAAAATCAAAGCTACGGTTTACATCGTTTGAGCCCTATTTAAGAAATAGTTTGTAACAAATGGAACAGACATGACTACTTGGCTATATCCGCTGCTGTACCACAACAGAGCTTGATAAAGTAAATATTGCTTCAATTATCATTAATGGCCAAAAATACATGAACATGACGCAACACAAATACTTTTGTTTTATTTTCCAAAGTCTCATCACGTCGTGTGCCCAGGCCTTTATGAAACTGATTTTTTGTCTAATTCTATTTTCGATTTTTACACAATGTCGCAAAAAAGAGCCTTTCACGTGCCTTTGCGCTCAATAAAAACAGCAGCGTAGCTTATTTTATTGTCATGCAATAGATCTTAAAGTTTTTTTTTTTTTTGCTTTACAAAATTACGCTTAGTGAATTTATACATAGGCATAATTTTTTTGCTTTTAATTTGATTTGATAATGACACTATAATTAGTATTGCGTTAGTATTTTGGAAGAAAGGAGATATCGGTGATTGATTATTAATAGTAATGGATTAGATTTTATAGGTTAAATACGTACCTTTCTAGGATTTTATTTTATGTGCAAAATGCATTTTTAAACGCTGACTTATTTTATCCGATAAACAGATATGAAGGCCCAAACACGATTTAGTTCAACTTAAAGTTCAAAATCAGGTCTATTCTCTGGTTACGAAATCTGTTTGGGACAGTTTTCAAAGTCATATGTTGAAATCCATTTGAACTGACCTGAGCTATTAAAACAAAATGAACTACAATCAAAGCACATTTATGATGATGAAATAATGAGTGATAACGATGGATCAAGTATCTCTACCAATTTTAGCAACTTATAAAAGTCAAGTTATTATGACATTGTTTTTTGAAGTATATTCATAGGGACAATAAGTAAAGTCAGCGATTTTCTCGGCAAAAAAATCTCTCAGTCAAATTGTGGTCGTGAGATTTTTATTTGAAAGTTCATTTAACAGTGACATTCACAATGGTGCACTTCGATTTCGTACCGGCTACACAACTTAAAAGCATAATTTAGACAAAAACAGGGACGATGGTTTATCAGTTGGTAATCAATAAATACGGAAAAAACCAATGAACGTGAACGTGACCGCATAATATACATTATGTATATTTTAGGCATTCATACATAACACCTTGTAATTCTTTTATAGAGCTGAATGCACGTAATGAACAAAGTAAAGCGTGCGCTTCAAATTTGTTCAGATTGGTCCTATGAAATGATATTATTAACTTTGGCTAGATTAGCATTCAAAAATCGAAAGTGCATAAATCTTGCGAATATTTTTTGTTGTAGAAAATTGCATGCTCGAAACGTTAAGTATTTCAAGGTAAGCCAACATAAGAATGATTGCCACTTTTGTGCTAAAATATCGATAAAATCAATTGATTAAATTGGTGTTTGTGGAAAACTAGGTTCTTTGAAACGTTTGAAATGTTTTGAAAGTGAAATTACAGAGTTTTCAACAGTTAATCATTTTCGTGTGTAAAAACTGGAGAAGAATCTAAGTTTTTAAATTATAAAATCGTAATTTGTTCGTAATTTAAAACGGAGTTTAAAAAAATAGTTTGCACTTGTGTTTTTGTTTGGACTAGCTTGGCTTCATGTATGTAAATCGGATCAGGGTTATTTCTCCGTAAATGTAAATCTAAAATTTAAGATCTCGTAAATTAGTAAATGCATGACGCCAGTACATGAGTACGGCAAAGTGACCACGCAGAATCTCACATTGCCCCCAACGTAAAATGTCTTCAGCAAAATTATCCGTAAACTATTTTCTAATATTTAATTGCGAAGCCCTTTGGAAATAAAATATATTGCTCAATTATTGAGGATGAAAACGTTTGATGAATTTTTTTTTTCTCGGCTTCGGAAAACATTAACAGTTAAGGTTTGGTAATTTAGTAAATGCATGACGCCGGAACATGAGTACAGCAATGTGACCACGCAGATTCTCGCAATGCCCCAACTTTAAATTAATTAGACAGTAACGCAACGATTGTATTTCTAAAAAATATATGTAGTAATCAAAATTGGCAACGTGCTCAAGTGCTCATGCCAAAAAGGTAAAACATTCGCAATTTGTCACAATGCAAATAAAATTTGGTGAAAGCATGCATTGTCTGATTTAAAAGGAGATTTTTAATGTCCAACTCATTGTCAGTAAAACATAATAAACCCGCTGTAATAGCGACCATAATGACGCCGCTGCGATGATAATATTGCGACAAATGGCAGTGATGAACAATGATGTTGTCAATGAAAAATGCTTTCGAACGATATGTCACATGGCATATGTTTCGACATTGCAACCTTTGACCCCGATTTCTGACCCAACGAGGTCACATTGACCTATACTGACAAATGATTCTTGATCTACTCGACGAGGGGTTTCGATTGAGCTATTACAATGTGCACTATGTCTATGTTGAAAGTTTTCGACTTTGACCTTTGACCTTGCGGTTTGACCCTGGGGGCTGAAAATCAATAGGGTTCTTGCCCTTGACCATAGTGACCCACATACCAAATATGAGCGAAATCGGTCAAGGCGTTCTTGAGATATCGTGCTAACAGACAGACGGACGGACAGACAGACAAACATGATAAAGTCAATACTTGCTGAGCTTCGCTTTCAGCGGCGTAATAATGGAATTTCATGTATACCATGCCTTTTCCACCGCTATCAATCACCCTTTTCGATTGTGGATTGATGATAATGATGATATATGATGTATGTATATTATTATGATTATGTGAAACAATTACAACAATTACAGTAGTGAGATTGTATTTTATTATTTATCACATTTTTACAAACAAATGCAGGTTGTACGAATAACTAAAGTTAGTGTAAAAATGTTGCAATGATTGCATTACCAAAACCGAAATATGCATGCATATTTAAACTTCATTAGATTAATATATGTACAAAGTACAAACATATCGTAAATCTATTACAATAGGGCAAAATGGTAAAACTTCAGTAACACCTTTAGAGTGTTTCCTGAATTTGTAAAATTATTCTCAAGTTAACACATTAAATAACAAGTAAACAAAATATATCCCAATTTCACGTGTTTTCTGTTGTGCAAGGAATTGGTTGACGTAATCTAACTGCATTTACCTCAGTCTGCTCTAGCTGAGAAGAACTACTGTCAGTAGTAGCATTTTCCTGGCAGTATTCATTTTCATCCTCCAAACTTTCCTCGTCTGCAAAACCAAAGTCTTCAGAAGATGACGAGAAGTGATTCTCTTGAAATCTTTTGATTTTACGATTTCTTCTACTAGTTAGCAGTGGTGATGAGTCTCCTTGAAGTTCTTCAAGTTCATCTTCTGAACTGTGGCGCTCACGAAGCAAATCTTCATTGATTCCATGCCCCTTATGATTTATGCCAACAAGTCGAGCCATTTTTTCAAGTTCCCAAACCGTTAAATTTACAAGATGTCTGGCGCCATGAATTTCTGGAATAATGCCCTTGTCAACTGTCAAACCAATCCGTAATTTATCTCCGTACGAAAGGAAGGACACTGAGACACCACTATGACCGACGTTAGGAAGCCAAAACCTATGCATGAAAGGAAAGTTTACGTAATTTAGTAAAATTTAAAGATGTGACATGAGGTAATGTGAGAAGAAAGTTGGAAAATAGCCCAATGACTGAACAACGCAACGTACATGGTTTCAATCAGTGGAGCATCCCAAATTTTTATAGACTTTTGTGGACCTGATGAAAAGATAAACATACATAAATCATTTAACTTGTAATTTTTTTACTATGTCACAGGTAATTTTTTGAGGGGGTGAATATTTACCTGGTAAATTTGAAAAAACCACAGTAGACTGGGTGTTGTAAATGAAAAACTTTGAAAATATCATAGGAGCCACACCTGTAAAAATATTAGTTTATAGTCAATTTCAATTCAGTTTTTTCGCAAATTTGATTTTAAATCAGTCACTCATCTCACCAATTAGCTGAGTTAAGAAGAGATTGACGTGGGGCTGGGGAGAAACGGCAATTTTCTTTGCAGCCTTTTCAATAGCAGCACAGCGAACTCGAGGGTCACTGCTTTTGCATTCCAATGGGTATAAGACAATAGCAAATTTATTGGTCAACTTATTATTTGGGTGATTTGGGGCAGGGGCAGGGATTAGGGCAGTCATCTCAGAAGGCAATTTACTTGCTCCATGTTCCTGTACAAAAGAGTGACAGCGACAGCGATATCATATAAATATAACAGGAAATTCTTCACAAAAAATAGCATAAAAAATAATTCCAACTCCAATTCAATGAAATACCTGCTCCAAAATATATGCTCGCACCGCTCCAGTAGCAGCTCCAAACAACATGGAATTCATTCCAACTTTCATTTCTGCTTTAAGCTCCTTTAACCATTTTACGTTGATTTGTTCCGACCACACAATAGACTTTTCCCCTGAAACCTTTGTCAAGGCATTATGCAGGGGATTGGAATCTTTCACGCTCATTTCATGGTAAAAGCATCTTGGACTATGCCATAAAATATAAAAGAAGGCAAAGATTCGGTACCACCAAGGCCAAGGCTTGCCAGGATTCTTTACTGGGGGCTGATACGCGTCTGGTTTTTCACCAGCAACTTCTGTCATTATGAATTTCATGAGCTAAACAGGTACATCAGAAAAGATATTAATACTTACTTTGATAATAAGCAAATTATTAGTTTAAAATGGCGAAAACCCAATACCGAAAAGCCATCTCCGACACCATGATGGATCCTTATGACCATCGCAAACATATCTGAGGACTGTAAATTGACGTCTTTATTGTAAATGAAATGGGGAATAAGAAGAATTTCCCAAGGGGCTCTCTCTTCTTTAAATGGTTTGTTAGCATGTTGGGAAAGCAGTTCCATCACTTCAGTTTCACAAAACATCTTATCTGGGTCAACCTCATCCATAATACGAACATGATGTGTCATGTCAGGGGTCGAAGGTTTCCAACAATAATATCCACTTATCGTGTCTAGATACTGGTGAAATTTTTTATACATCAAATTGCCCCGCTCATCTAATTTACTAATAGATTTTTCACACCGAGATCGAAATTCTTGCAAGTCAAAAGGACCTTTCAGAACCTTAAGTGACATAATAACTTGTTTCGAAGTTGGTTCGTCTATTGTTCCTATGATGTCACAACCATCCACTAGATCAGTTAGTGAACCCCATCGTGCTCTCATATAAGCTAAATTTATCCATCTCCAAAACTGTAAATAAAAAAACATAACAAACAATTTAACTTCAGAAAAGACTATAATTTAATTCAAAAATTCATTAAAATTGAAGCTAAAAAGCATTAGAAATTTTTGACCTACCAGAAAGGTTCCATACGGTAGACCAGCCAAAAAGAGCCATCCTGCGGTGAACACAAAGAGAACTACTTCCTCTAAGAAAGTTTTGAGTTTTCTAAAATGCTTCTTCAGTGGGGATAGGTACTGAACAATTAATTTGTGATGTTTCCCGGTACCAATTCGGTTGTCAGACAGAGCCGCAGTTAGTAGGGTTATCAAGGATCCCGTTGTAGTTGAACTCAGTGTTGAAAAGAATATTGAAAGAGTGGTGGTAGCTGCCGCTATTCCAGCGGCAGTTCCATCTTTCGTATTATACGTCATTTTCATGTCTTGTCGAATGTAACTCCAAAGTTTATCTACTCAAAATACATTGTTTGTTAACACAGTTTAAATCTCCTGAGTTAATGCCGGAATCTTGCCTCGTTAATAAATCTCTTCAGGTCAGGTCACAAAGATAATTCAAGAAGATTAATTCCTGTAAACAAAAATAAATTAACATACAATTTAAAACACGAGGGCCGAGTACAAAGTAAAAATATAAAATAAAACAAGGATATTTTAAAAGTATGAATTATGGATTTAATAACAGTGGTTCAGTTTCAAGTTTATTTGTTTGTATATTTAAATATACGATACGTCAACGTGTATGAAGGCTGATTTTTTAAACATAACGTTGGGACGGAAGCTGAAGTTGAAGTAGACATATGAATTTATTTAGCCAAGATCGCTTTTAATTTAGGGTGCTAATAGATGATTAAGTAATACTACAATGTGATGAAAAATGCATCTTTCATGTCGTTTCGGCCAAACATTATAATAGTAATAATTTTAATGTTTGACAACATAGTTATGATATGATAATTATTTTAAACGTGGTTCTAATGGTTAGCTTTAAAGCATGGCCGCGGCTTCAACTATAAATTTAATCGTTGTTGTATAATTCTGCGAAATTGGAATGCTCATAGTTTCAGTAATAGGCTAGATCAAGGTTTCACGAGTCACGGTTACGACTAGATAATCTAGATTGTAGATGGATCGATTAAGCTGCAGATAAGTCAGGATCTTTTAATATGCTCACCCCACGTCTAAAACTAAGCACTCTAGCACTATTTCTTAGAGACAGAGATGCTCTTTTTATAATTATAATATTGCGGTTAGGCAGTTAACTGACTTGTGTCATGACATGTTTCTGATCATAAAGTCGTTTAGGGTATGTGTATAACTTTACAAATCCCATTTTTACATATCTTTTATGTAAACTTATACCAAATTAAAAAAACACATGCATATCCTCATTCTTAGTTTGTTGGATATACATTGATTAATGTCTGATGCATTTAATGACGTTACGTTTTCTAACTTTACTAATAATCTACAATAATTGTGTTCGTTCATTATATGAGTGCGATAATAAAAATATATGAGCTGGTTAGAACAAGTGAACTTTGATGACCTTAATTTGTCATTTAAGCCTGACTCATGCTATTCGTAAGACAGCGAGCGTATTTAGATAATTAGAGTATCCACAATAGAATGACTTTTTACTCTTCAACTTATTCACCGAGTTAAAAATTAGTTACTAAAAATTTATTTCACCGCACCACTGAGAATTAAGTATAATATGCCATCGTGCTATAAGTACAAAGAAGAGCAGATAATTAAGAAGCATGCTAAAGTCTCTTCAGGTAAATCATGCCCACTTGAGAACACATACATAAGTCAAGGGACACTGCTCATCCATGAAAATCCTGTCTACAGCAAGACAACAATAACATATATATCTAAAACGTTTTTAAGCTAGTACCACAGCTTTCGTAAATATCTTAGAATTTGGAAATCTACAGACAATTAAATGCATATGCAAACATATAACAAAAGCAGTTCCACTGATGACTGACTGGCTAGAAAAGTCAATACACTTTACCGTCATCCGCACAATTAAGCAGTACACAATGCAAGGAAGATATTTTTTCACAATGCAATTGCTACTTAATTGACTTTTGACCTCTTGTGCTAATAATATGGTACACAATAGATAAACGTTTTCCTATAATCGCAGGGCAGCACTCTAAGACAATCTGTATTTTGTTACACTCTGCAGTGTGCTATCCGACAATATAAAGGTCATAATTTAGATAACATGATAAAAAGATACAAACTATAGACCAGGACCAGGATGAGGTATGCATGCCTAAACATGAAGTTGGGTGTGCAAAATATCTGATATAAGGAAACCAATAAATAAAAATAGCCTTTCGGAAATGAGAACTTTAAACTTACAGACAATCATTGCTAATGCCTAAAATAGGTTACTAATTCGTTTTCATTTATTTTGTACTGATGTAATCTTTTGAAAAGATAATCAATTTGACTGTATGATCTGTTTAACTTCGATATTCTTTGTTTATGATTTTAAAACAGTATAATTCATTAGCCAGTATTCCTAGTTAATACTTAAGTATTTGCACCTATAATGTTTATGTTCGAGAATTCTTACCGAGAGTCCTAAAAGTTTTTAAATAAATCATCTCTACTGTAATTCCTAGTGCATTATAAGTATTCCATTGTTAATGTGCATGAAAAATCCTCCATCCATTTCTTGGTAGGTTTAATGCGTGTCTTACTTAGAAATCACTGGAGTAAACAATTTCAAGGTGACCTTTTTAATTGGGACCCTATGTTTTAGATTTAAATACGAGTTTTAGTTTAGTGTCTTGTCCATGTGCATGAAACTCATACTATTTATTTAAAGTGCATTCACGAAAAACCAGTTAGTGAGTTTGAATGTGAATGAACCGTCATAAACAAGATGACGTGTTGATTTGTAAAATGCTGTGACACTCAAATACCACGAAACGCTGAACGCTGATCACTGATCTTTGTACTCAAACGCAGTATTAAGATACATTAAAAATATATACATCTTTTTTACAATCAGCGTTAGTAGATATGCAAATCAAATAGTACACCGTTACTAAATCATTCATGATCGCTTTTGCTTGCAACATAATGTCTCTAATTATGAGTTCATATAGAAATTTCATGCTCCACTAAGCTTTGTTTTTTGCGCATCTATTTAAGTTATCCATCCAGAACCCTATACTTTAGGATTACTACATAAAATAAGTAAAAGTGAAGTAATACTTTGCTCTTTCATAAGAAATGTCTAAGCATGAACCTTAAATATGCGTGCGAACTAGTTCGATTGCACTAGTGCACGCACATGTAAATCATTCAAGTTCAAGATTAAAGACAACATATTCAATTAACTATTAGTTGCAAATGTTACTAGAAGTACTACAACTGCGGCTTTACACAATATCAAGTTTAGATGATTAAAGTCATCGTACGATGAAACGGTGCAAAGTTACTGATGCTATCAAATAGTGAATGATATTAAGCACATCTCCTTTACTTGTTATCTTTCTTAATAGCTGGCCAAGATGACTAACCGTTACTAGTGATCAAGACCTTCATTTCGTTCTATGGAGTCATAATTAAATATGCAATGTTTATTGAAGAAAAATATTGCAGAAGCATGTATTGCAAAAGCTCTAGAGTAAAAAATATATAACAAACAATATGAGAAATGCAAATGTAGCCACTAACCTTAACCCGATGGGGTTATTTACCTAACTAGTAAAGAATAAAAGGATTTACACAAGAAGTAATTTTGAAAACTCATCAAGCATTTGCTAACTTCCTTTATCTCAATTTTTGCTTTTTAGTACGTAAATTGGAATGCAAGCAAAATGATAGCAAGTACTATTATAAAACGAAAATCGGGAAGTTGTGCGTGAGGAAATTATTTCGCATGAAGATTCAATGAGAACTACTGTCTCTTTGTCCGCATGAAGAAAACATCCTTTACCCTGGAAAACCTGAAGATATTCTTATATATTTAATTGTTTGCATGCTATATTAAAACCAATGAATTCAAAGTCTGAATTGTCTAGATTTAGACAGATATGTGAAGCGACAAGCTGACTAAATCTTCACTGCCATTTGTTTATGAAAGGAGAAAAATGGTAGCTAGTACGAGAGTTGCATTCACGTAATCGTTTTTTATACACAATTGTCATTAAATTTAAGAAATATGCATTCGTGCAACACAACACACAGTGTTGGAGTTGGAGGATTTCTAACTATTTCAAATATTATGACAATCATCGCTTTAGCCTTCAAGAAGTAAAATGTGTTGCTGTGTATTTAACCCCACTAATTATAAGACACCTCATTTCCTTGTACAATTCAATGCTACAAAAGATATTTTATAATAGCTATTTATGATCCAAACAGCGGCAGATAAAATTAGTACGCCATTCTACAACACTGGTACGCTACGCTACGGGACAACCAACAAAATTATATAAAGAAATATCTAATGTTAGTTAGTGTAACAACAAAGTTACTTTTTTGAAATACTGTGTAAAAAATATTGCAATAGAATTTTGCAAAATTAACTATTACAATTAGTGATGCCCACAAGCAAAACCTCTTGTTTTATAGAATTCTAGGAAGACTAGTTGTACAACATTCATATCATTATATTCGTCATGCAATGCATTTTTAATGCGGTGAAGTTTATACTACACTTTTAGAATAATAAAAAAGTACTAAACGTGAACATAAGTCCCTAATTGCTAGATAACTTTTTTAATATACCAGGAATACTTTGGATATGGAATGAATGGCTAACCCTTTCTTGCATGATTTGCCTTATCATCTTTGAAATCTGCTGCAACGGGACGTGCTATAGGAAACTGTCGTTAGTCGTTAGCCTTGCCACTGAAATACTTTTTAATGAAAGATGAAATATGCATATACGAGAATATTAAAGATAATCAAAATAGTAAGATATTGCCGAAACAAATATTGCACTACATGAATACAAAAAGAAAACCCAAGCTATTACTGTCTGGTAACCCAAGGAAAACATGGTACCGCATTTTAAAATGTTATAAAAGAACTTTTGAAATTCGCCAATAAAACAGTGAGCATACATGAATCATCGTTGTAGACAGTACAGCAATACTTTAATTGGTACTCGTTTACACGCAAAACTGTGCGATTGATTGTCACAAAAAATCTTTTCTGATTTGGAAATTGCTTTAAATTTTTATCGTACTGCTGTGGTTAGCATGAAATCAAATTGGATGCAATGTGCCTGATGATCTGTTGCGCTGAAACTCTAAATCAATGATGAATGATAGATCACCATTATCACCACCACTGCCACTGCCACTGCCACTGAATCCCTAGTCATCCCAATAGTAACAGTACAAGGTACAAGTCTTATTACAAGGTACAAGTCTGGATGAGATGAGGCATCTTATTTAGCAACTTTTAAAACAAACTGTTCAAATACCAAAATGCTTCCTATTCTCTGATTATGCAAATGTAAAAAAATATGCAGAAACTATAAAAAAGTTTTTTTAAAGTTACAATCTGATCTTGATTTTACATTTTTGAACTATGCGAAATCGGTGCAATAATCCACTTCCGAAATAAAACTGAATGAATTTTATAAATCGATCGAATCCTCGGTATACATACCTTAGTATTTTACAACTTGAGCCTCAGACGTGCCCAGTGTTTCATACACGTTGTGTCCAGTGGTTATAAAACTCTGACCAACTCCAAAAGAAATTCGTATGCAAATTTGATACATAAGAAGTATTTCTAGCAGAAATTTTGATTGAGTCACTCTTATTTACCACCAAACAATAAAATTTACACTTGCACTTGGGCCTACTATCTAAATGGCTTAATCTTGTTTTATTATCACAACAAATCGTCAGCAGGAGTTTTCAGCAAATGATTACTTTTTAAACGCTTACACAAGTCTCATCAGAGTTTTTGCCAAGTGCCAAAATTAGTTTACGCACGCCAAACACACTTGCAGAAAATACAAAGGATTGTTTTACTCGGCACTGCTTGCATAAAAAAGTAAGGACTAAGGGACCACGAACACTAAAGAACTTGATTTGGTTTAAGTTTACATACATACTAATGAACATCAGCCACTAATGTAGCCTTAGCTTACCAATGACCTGCAAAATTAACAAGCACAATATGAAGCCTAGTTTAATTTATCGTATGTAGGTGCACACTGCGAAGAATTGCATAAAGAAAGGATTAGCTAAGACTATGTACATTTCATGTACTTTACATTGTTTAATGTTTTTATAATAGTACTCGTGACAGAATTTACCCATCTCCTCCATTCTTCGTTTTGGTAGTGCACCCACAAAATTGATGCAACAACTTCACAAGACTCATGGCGATACTGTCTTCTTGGCACTTCGCATGAAGGCGCACGCATGGCGCTAATACGAACTCACAGTTTTACACTTGAACCACCATTCATTTTCCATTTCGTGTTAATTTACTAGCCAAAAAATAATAATGACGGTTTAGGAACGTGTACAATGGAATGATAATTGTCATTTTACTTTAAAACATCACGAAATTCTGATGATGGTATACTATTAAAATTAAAAGTAAATATAGCTTTTGGCATAATGGAAGATTCCCTTGTCAAGGTTTTAAGCTTTCGGTTATTTCAAACATAAGCCGGTATCTGTTTTCCTTCGATAATAAGGATGTCAATAATTACACACTCACATTATTTTGTGTTTTACTTTCATTGAAATTTAAAAGTAAAACGTGATTCACTCCGGCACTAAGGACATCTCAAAGTGTGTTTTATGCATGGGTGGTTTTTTAACTTCAGTTTAAATTTTCTAATACGCAGGGAAACACTATCAGTTGTAGTAAATTTTGTCTGTTAGTGTTAGTATTTTTAATCAGATTTTAAACTGCGAGTCCACTATTACAACGGGCATGGGTCTCTTTTGAACTGGAAATATATTAATTGTGAACTTGACAGAGACCCTTTGTGAAGGTGAAGCACAATCACTGTTACATATATTCGTCCCTACGTTATATTCATCCATATTCAATGTTACCTGACAAAAATATCGATAAAGCTGTTATACTATACTGTTGTTTTTGCTTCACGCATTGTTTTTGTATAACAAATGGTGTCTAAAAATCTGACAGTTATATTGTAACTATCTTCTTGACCCCGACCATTGACAACGCAAGCTAGTCGCATTGCACCAGCCAACGTTAATGGGTAACCAAAAGTCAATGTTCATTTAGTACTATTCAAAATGTAGTTTAAAGGAATACACGAACAAGAATACATTATATAATTTTGTCGATAAAGTATAAAAATTTGCATGTGCGCAACCGGGCTACTTTATTACTTCGCTGGCTTTGTAGACTATGATTTTCATTTTTACCTTTTCTCAAGCGTTACCAACTTGTAGACCTGTTGTGAATGAATGCATGAAAATTTAAAGGGATGCAATTTGAAAGCTCATCTTATGACTGTCGTCTTTGACCATACACTATGTATACATACAATTTGTATGAGATAAACTAAAGAATATTCAACTTGTTTCGTTTATAGGAATAGGAACAAAGCTTCGAGTCGTTAAGTTTTGAAAGATGTTAAAAATGTGTTTGGTTTTCCTTATTAGTGACATATAGGCATATTATTGTCTGCTGCATTTTGTTTGCAGACAGCTAATGAAAATAAGTGTCGTAAGTCGTAACTTAACTTATCCCTTCAATTTAATTATCCTAAACGAGAAGCCTAAAGGTAAACAAAAGCACGCGTATGGTGTTATATAAGATGTTTGGATATTTGGGTAATGAAGCCTGTATTAAGTCAGATTGTTTTTGTACATCTTACATCTTAGCTTTTGCACAATTCTACTTACTTTCAGATTCAAGAAACAACTTAAATAAAAAATTGATTCATTATTTGTGCCTCCAACATAATTTTGATAATTTAACATATTTTTGCTTAAAACATTTGAAACTCCAGTCATTTCAAGTTTCATATTTTTTTAAAACATCTTTATATCGTCTTCAATCATTATATTTCAGCTATATTTTATTTGTACAAAAAACAGATCCTCTGTTATGAAGCAAAAATGCCTGTTGAAAAGAAAAATACACAGTTTAGTGTTACCTGTGGTTTGTCTCACTGCTTCAGGTTTATAGTGAGACAGAGGTGCTACGCAATACCCAAACCCAGTAGTATGTGAAAATGTGACACTTAATCATAAACTCGCTAATTCGCCAGCAAATACCGCCTTTCATGTTGGGAAATGTTTCACAAAAATATTAGGCAATGCCGCATTGAATTGATAAATTTCGTGCATACGTCTTACCACAGCACAGTATATTTTAGGAGGGTACTGTGAAGTAGGTATTATTGCAAGTTATCATATAATCTGTCACAGCCTCAAGTTAATGGAACCTTTCACAATCATCAAGCACAAGGATAAAAAATGACAAATCGTTTTCATGAGATAATCTCTCCACAAGATTTACAAATCCATCACAGGTTTGATTTAATTATAAGCGTTTTTTGCAAAAGTTTCAAATCAAACGCCGTCGCCGTGTAAAATGATGAAGTTAATGTTGACAATGAAGTAAGTATAATGACCAATCAAATAAGGAAATCGAATGGAAAATGTCTATCTTGGGTGATACGGATTTCAAATCGTTAAAAGTTCGTGGCTTATGGCTTCTTTACAGTTAAATTTGGTTTAAGAAATAATTATTTTTATGGTGTTTCAACTTGTATTTTGAACAGTTCAGTGCATTTAAAAAGAGAAGTAATTGAGGAAGAAACTCGAACAAATGGGAAATCTTTTATGATCTTTTTATTATGTGTGCATAAAAGTATGGTCTCGTCCTCGTCCTCGTCAAAGCATCCATCCATTTATACTCGCACTACTGTACAAATGTAAAATAGTTCAGTCGGCCATCATTGAGGTTTTCCTTTATCATCCAAAATATTTTTGAAAATTAACTACGCGCATACGTTTCCTCCATCATTCACAAATTACTCCTTTTGTTGCAAAACGAAATGTACATAATATATACATTTAATGAACAAATAATTGTATTCATGTCTAACTGTGTAATTTTCCTCTCGAGGAAACAGAGTGACAATAAACTAATATTATTATTATTATTATTATACAGTTAATGAGTTAGTAGGTAACCAAAATACCTATATTCTTAAAATGGCCAAGCAAGAAAATGGATTTACATGCAGCAAACCTTGTTTTACAAGTCCCCACAGGGACAGGTTCATAGTGGTATGTAACAGTTTCTGGGTTCAATTACAAAAGTATTATTTGAAAATGAATGGAAAATGGCAAGGAAAGTATGAAGGGGACAAAGGCCGATTATCGGCATTGTAAAACTGCCATCAAATAGCCATTACTTTAAATATGAATCATAAGAAAAGGTAAAACATTATTTAATTATATTGTTTAAATATCCTTTTAGACTGACCTTTACATTCATAGTGCACCGCTAACAGTATATCATTTCATTTTAAATGTTGAAGTTTTACACGACGGAAATATTTTGTGCTAAGTTTGCACCAAATATACCTTAACGTCAGATATGTCAAAAATTGGAGATGAATCGACGAGTGATAGTGATGATTGCAATTCTGTCTACGACATACCAGCCAAAAATTCCATAGCGTATCATGTACATAGTCACACGAAATGAAGATGATATAATGATAATGGTTGGATGGTATTAATTTTTGGCAGACTTTAAGTTTCAAAACTACACAAAAATCTGCAATAGGGAATCCTCTCCGAATTAAATTCAAACAAGAACATTACGTTAACCAACTATCGAAATATCAACTATCACAAGTCAACTCAGCGTAATAATATGTCGACATCTACTATTCATGAAAATATAGTTCACCCGAATCCTGTACAAGCGTTCTAAAATATAAAAGAAAACTTTCAAAAATAATATGCATGCATTCAACTCCATTTCTAGCTGCAAAATTCCTCATAGTAGAGTCATCTGCAAATCAGGTTTACAAACTTTGATGCAACGATTTTTAGGATTATTCTTGATCATATCTAACGGTGACTGAATTAAGAATTCCACAAAAAATGCACATCTGTATTTAATTCAATAAAGTTATGTCCTGTCATTTCTAATTTTTACAGTAAATCAAATGAATTTTACCAGTTTACGTGCATTTGATAATGGCTTTCAATATTCATTCCTGTTGAAGTAGCTTTATCTTTATCATAATTATTCATCTAAATTATTGCCGATGGTTGAAAGAGTTGAAAAAGGATAAAATGATGAAAAACAAACAAAATTAATTTAAAAATTGGTGGGTTAATATAAGAATAAGGTGGGTGTATACACGTTATTGAGGGCACAAATAAGGATCTTTTATTTTGGTGAAGATCCATTATCCATTCCTAAAATTCATGAATTATGATAATGAGAAGATTTCATTTTATAGGACAACAATGCATTTAGCGTCGAGAAAAATGGACCGGTAGTACCGGTACACCTTTGCTTTGTCGTGTGTGAAAAAAATATGAGGTTTCTAATAATGATAACTCATTGCAAAGTCTATATGTATTTATTTATTTTAATTTAAAAAATTACAGTACAGTACAAGTATAATATATTTAAGTCAATATTATCATTTGAAATGGAACAGAGGCAGTTTTCGTTTGTCCATAATTTTTAATAGATCAAATAGTATATAAACATTTTAATCAAAAGTAATTATATAGTTTATCAATACATCATCACTGAATTTCATTGTGAATACGCATGTAGCTTGTAATTTGGTAGATATATCTTATTTGGATGGCGTTTGGTTCCGCTCAATTTTGGCTTTTTTCATCTTATCTTTTTACAATTTACCGTTTATCAAAATTTACTATTTTTGAATGTTAGTCAATCACTGAAAAGCCAAGTTTAAAATCATAATTTTACTGCCTGAGTTCACAATTTCTTTTGGGAATAACTTAATTTATCTAACCACCAAACCCTTTAAACAGTTCGAAAATAACAACGATTTCAGCAATTATTTTCTCTAAATTATTACGTAGTTATGATCAAATAACCATACTTTTCTATTAAATCTTCCATTGTTGGCACCCGTGTTCCAAAATAATCAATTGTACAATTAATGCCCTATTAGTTAAAGGAAGAATTGCTAATAGGTATTTTAAATGTCTAAATTTAAAACTGGAAATAATTTGGAAAAATTTGTTTTCAACACTTTTTTCAATTCCTTGATCTGTTGTTTCACAGGTGTAACGTGTAACATTTTAATTGTGTAATCTACCAACTATAACTTTACTATCAGCTCGGAAAAATAAATTAGGAGTAACATTTTTTCATGCATTAAAGCTTTTTAACGTTCTATAAGTAATATAACAATCAATGTTAAATATATATTTTATCTCTTCTATAACAAATTCTTTACTCTAGTATGGCTTTTATGCTAAATCATACTATAATTTCTATACTCAACTTAAACTGTTAGTTTTTAAATAGCTATATAAACTAATGGGTTTTACAGCGAAATATCAACCCACTTTTACACATTATGAAATTACTTTCTTGTTTTTTAGTTTAAATTACCCATCGCAGTAATTAGTTCAGTCTTTGGTCTTGTCAGTTCCTCTTTCCTGGCCTTTCTTGCTAGCTTGGCGCTGCTGATACTGATGATGGTCAGTTCCAACTCTTCATTAAATGCATTATAATTTAGCTACCTTTCTTTTTACTTCTTTCAGTCAACCAAGCTAGTTTCGATTCCTAAAATCTTGCATGTATTCACATTCCAAAGTACAAAGTCTTGATGACATTTTTTTTTACGAATACGAAGATAAATCTGATAAGTTAAAGTTCTTTCTTTTTGGTAGCCCATGATTGTGTACAACATGAATGAATTATATATTTTTTGTAAGTAGACATCTCAATCAGTTTTTTTGTCAGTGAGATTTCCGCAATTCACTTTTTTAGAGAAAACGTTTAATTAAAATTATTGTCCGGTCTTCGTTCTCTATTTCACTTATTAAATCCTTTGGGTACTTTTGCTCTTTAGTATTTTTCATAATTTTAGAGTTACACATATAAAGCACCTATTTAAAGCAGTCGTTGCACACATAAGTTTTTCTCTGTATATACTACTCGTGTATATATTTAAAGACATGAATGTTGAATAATAGCAAAAATTAACGCAGATTTACACATTGTACTTTTGATTAAGCCAAATAAATACCATTTAAAACCACCGTTTCTGAACATTATTCAATTGCGTTAGGTCATTTTAAACGCTCGGAATTACAACGACTTGAAATGCGAGCCATAGCATGATGCCTTGACTTTTAGGGTATGAAGATATGTCACAATTTATAGTACTTTAATATTTTTAAAAAACTATGTTTGAAAGTACATGTATGTGACCATTCTTGCATAACTAGCATGGAAAAATTAAAATATGAGATCAGTCAACAAAGTAAGCCGAATTAATTTTGATTCATCGGCATTTGAGCCAATGACCGTGTAGCGAACCCCACCCAAATTATGTGCGGTTCACGTGATAAAACTAGATTTTGTATTTTAACGACTATATCAGTCAGTTCAAAAAATTAATACATTGCATCGAGTTGAAATTATAACGAATGCTTAGTCTTTTTGAAACTAAAATTGATGCACTGATCTAGTCTATTCTATCAAAAAGGAAAAGTGGACATTCCAAGCTTTTTCCACGTAAAGACGTTTGCGAAAGAAGTCAAAAGATCACTAAATATGAGCGTATTTCCAAAATTATGGATATAAAGTTTCTAAAAATAATACTAATGAGACATGTGTGACGACCTAACAAAATTGAGCTTTATCTGAATGATGACGACGGTGAGCGCTGGCGTCGAAGACTTTGTCGCTCCTCATCCTCGTCATCCGTTTGGGAAGATGATGCTTCATCATTCATTAACTGACCACCTGAAAATAAATACATACAATTATTTATTACACCTCAGTTTTCTCCTCCGTCCAGTGAAAGTATTTTATTCCACTTTGATTTTGCAATTTCCCTTGTGTACCATGTGCACAAAAATAATATCATGTACGATACATTTGTACAAAAAAACCAACACCTGAACAACTTTCAATTTTCAGCACAATAACCCAATGATCCCATCATAAACCATGTACAAATTTTCACATGTCATGTCATTCATTTACACTAACAGTTCCAGTTTTCTGTCTAGAAATAGGACTTCTTTGTACAAGTCCATTGCATTCACCCCAGCCACCGAAATGGTATGTCACATTAAGAACCTTTGAAAGACCACCGACACCAAATTATGAGACAACAATGAACATTTCAATATTTCAGTCCAGCCAGCACAATAAGGAAATGTCAAGAAAAGCTAAAGCATGTTAAGATTTCAAAAAATGAAAGGCAGGGATTTTATACTCCACTAACGATAACTCTGGTTAACATGTTAATTTCCGTATTGATAACACAACAATCAAACGTATACACATTACACAAAGTAAATTATGTTTTATGTTAGCAAATATTGTGAGTTCACTTTGTTAAGACAAGTTTTATATGATTTTCAAACAAAAAACCAAAAGCACATGGCACACAGTGTTATAAAGCAATGTTTAGAGTCTAAACTTCAGGTTAGTGTATTTAACTCCAACTACTGTTCACAAAGCAAGTATTAATATAATTTTTTAACTTATTTACCGGTACTGGCAGGGAAGAAGTCGAAATAAATGGTATCATTCAATCAATCATTCAGGCGAGGCGAAAATTACAAACGAGTCAGGAGAGAGAAACAGCGCGGAGTTCTACAAGCTAGTGCTTACAACCTGAGACTCCAGCTCTAAACCACTTTCAACTGACCCAGGATTATTCTTATTTTGAGTAACTTTGAAGAGTGGGCCAACACCAGGTTTGATGGGGTCACTAGACTGCCCAGCTTTGGTTCCCTTCTCTCCAGACTTCATTTCCAAGTTCTTGTCATTTTCTAATCATTTCAATATTAGTTTGTTGACTGAGTGGTTTAAAATTTAGTTCATACCTTAATCAACTTTTAATTATGCCAAAATGACAATTACTTTTAACTATACAAATTATATTAACAGGTTAAATTATAGTACAGGATAACGGGAAAACGAAACTTGAAAACTATAAAGGAAAGTTGATAGTTTAGGGAAACAGGCAAGATACATGAAAAAATACTGTCAACGAACTCTCTAACGAATGTCATACGAATTGGCGAGCAAGCAAAATACAAGTACAAGCAAAAGATAAGGCACAGAGAAATGCGTAGTTTTTATTTCAAAATATACAATTATCTGAATCGATTTTCGTAAACTATATATTCAAAGTATAAAAAAAACATAAATGTTTCAGGTACTATAAAGCAAAAAAACACGCACATGAGTATTTTTATATAAAAATGTACAATAAAACACAAGGGGAAATTAAAGTCAAAACATAAAAATGTGAAAAATATACATTTAAGGTTTAGTTTGAACATGCATAGCGAATAATGTGAAGCAAGGAAAATAAAACTGATAGTCAAAGCATATAAAAGGACACCGGAAACGGTATGAGTTCACAGTAAAGAAAACATTTTTCAGAGGTTGTCTCATATTTCAGGTCTCGGAATAATGCAAAATATGGATCTTCAGTTCACAGTTGTAATTGAAGAGCCTTCAGAAGCCTCTACAGTTGTTCCTTGTGATAGGTCAGTGCCTGAATCGGTACGTTTACTAGTGTTGTCGCTATTTTCAACTATAAACTCACCCGAGGATTGTGCTATTATTCCGTCGCAGTCTTTCTTGTCATCGACTATATACCAGGCTGTCACCAAAAAGAAGATGCCTCCAAGAATTTGCACAGCTACAGTTGTAAAAAGTGAATATTGAAGACTTTGAAACTCAATGTAGGGATCTTCAGGCGTCGTCGAATTGTCTGCGAGCGTTGCAAGTGACGATAACGTTGTGGTGTCCATCGTGCCATTCTTAGCATCAGTCATATCCTTTTTAATCCAATCGGCTATCTGACCAATTAAATATGGACTACCGGCGTCTCCCAAAGCATGCGATAAAAGTATCTGGAATGCTTCTGCGGTGGATCTTCTGGTAGGAATTACTACATACTAGAAATACACAAAAAATAAACATATAAACACTATTTTTCGTTAATATTTCAACGAAATCATTACTTGTGTACTTACCAAAAGCATGTCGGCAACAATCGCCCAATTCAAGTTGAGGAACACTTCTCCCAAAAATATCAGCCCGAAACAAAGTGTTTCATGATTTCTGGCAAGAAGCGCTCCTCCAAATATTAGAGGACAACTGACGAGTAAACCAAACGCACATATCAGAGGATCAGCTCTCAAATATCTTGCTCGTAACTTTGTGGCAGCAATGGCTCCAAGTGGAACTCCAATAATACCCGATACCATTGTGACAACGCCAAAATAAAATGACACGCTGAAAAGAAAATATTTCATTTAGTTTATACGATAAGAAAAATGAAAAATCGGTCCATCAAATTCACTGACATTATGTTATGTAATCACGCATGAAAAATATGACTTACGTGGATTGCTCGCGATCACCACCACCCTCTTGTAAACGAAGTCCGTAGAAAATATAAGTGGGACCCCACCAAGCTAATGCTCCAGTAACAAACGTTACACAAGTAAACCCAAGAGTTGAAAGCATAAAGCTCTTACTGCAAATATACAACAAACGATTATAAACGTGACAATTCAAGACAGTGTTTAGTGTTTCCTAATTTGGCAATGGAAATAGAAGAACAGATGTTAACATATTTCAGACATACTTTTTAAATAAATATATCATGTCTTGTCCCCACGAAGTTGGTTTAAGTGTTGTTGATCCTTCGCGTTCACCTCTTGGTGGATCTATCATCATGAACAATATCAAAACGACTGCAATTACACCTAAAAGAGGCGTCACTCGAAGAGACCAATACCATGCTCCTCCAATTTTAGCGGCTTGGGCCCCAACAATATATCCGAGACCCCTGAAGGTAAAAAAAATAGACGATAAGTAATTATATAGAAACGAATTCATCATAACAAACACTCATTTAGTAAATGACACAGCACGCAAGTGATATTTATACAACTCACCCTCCAACTGGAATAGCGAAGTAGAACAGAGCGAGCATTTTCGATCTCAAATCATCGAGGAAAAGATCACTGATAATAGTTGGTGCAATAGTGGAGTAACTGGCTTCTCCAATGCCCACCATGGCACGAAACGCGACAAACCATGCAAAGCTGTCCTCCTATTTAAAATATAGAGAAAGATTTCCTTCCAGTAAGCCTGCAGCAATAACAATTCCAGTACAGCAAATACTGTAAACACTGGAGTCAGGAGGCTTACCATAAATGAGCCTGCAAGTGTTGTTACAGCCCAGAGTAGAACCCCGAAGGACATGATAACTCTTCTGGAATATCTATCCCCCATGTAACCAAAAATTGGGGCGAATATCATATAACTGATCACAAATACTGTTTGGAGTAGTCCTTGTTGACTTTTCTCAATCTTAAATGCTGTTTTTACATCGTCTAACACACCTGTATAAAAATAAACAACAAAAGTTATCTCTGGACTGCGACAAAGTAGGTTCTAAGTTTGTATCCATTAAATTTTTTGTATGAAATCCATACGTCAGTCAACTTACCCGCTAATGTAAAGCGATCCATGTAGTTAATTAAGTTAACATAAAATAATATAAATACGGTGATCCACTCCATTTTACTAACTTTAGTCCTATTCCTCCCCATTTGCGGTGTATTATCATCACTCGAACTTAAATTATCTCCTCCTCCCCCACTACTTCCTATACTATTGCTTGTTGAACTTGTCTGAAGAAAATCTTCGCTCACTAATTTTTGACTTGATTTGTTTGCTGGAATTTTGTTGCCTGCCCCCTCACCTTCCGGTATGACCACTGCCGCATTCCCAGTGGGACTGCGCGCGGGGTTCGAGGACACTACCATTCCTGGCGTGTTCGACATTTCCAGTTGTGTAGTATTCGGAGCCGTGATTGCAGAGCTTTTGAAGAGAGAACCCCTTCCTCCTTTTCCTTAAGAGTGAATGTGGTAGTTTGGCTTGGGTGTAGAAAGTCACCGCAACCGCACCAATTTTCCAGAAGCTTGTTGATTCTCTGACTACTATAGTTTCCTACATATCGTAATTACTACAAGTAAATGTAAACACTGGCGAGACAGAATCCATGTTGCATGTCGATCAATCGTGCACAAGATGACCAATCAAAGATACCGCTTATTTGATTCCACGTTCCAGGATCTAAAAATAAACAAAATTAAAGTGACTCTTTAAATTACCGCATGACACACATTTAACAATTTAATCAAAACTTCCAATCAATATTATTCCACACTAACAGCATAAACATCGCTGATTAAAACTAGATAAAACACTGCTTCAGCTCAGTGTAGTTCCCTCTCAACTCTGACAATGAGCAAAACTTCCATTATCACAAAACTACATCATCGTTCCATTCCAATTAGTAAAATTGACGTGATGACGTGTGATAAACAAACCCATCATTGATAAACTTCAATTTCAAATTTGGTTGACTTACAAATTGTGTGATTCACTATGATATTCAAAAACAGTTTGTTCTGCTATTTACTTTCCATGTAATCTGCTGATTATGTCCTAAAACGCTGCAATCCTACACATGACCGAATTCAACTGAATTTTTAGTAAAAAATGAATCATGTAAAACATGAGGTGTTTTTCGTCCACAGATAGCAGATAGCGCAGCGATTGTGACATTACAACACTAAACATTGCATTGTATTGCAAAGTATTGTTGTGGTCGCTGCTGTGCTTGTGCATAGCGTGTCTAGTCAGTAGTCAGTCTGCAACACCTACAAACAATTCACCTGCTTCTCTAACTGACTGAATTAGATAGCGAAGCACCTTCGCTTCTTCGGCACCTCGTTCGATAGACAGAACTACCAATCCAATTCATCCATATGGACTACCAAGTTTTTTTAATAGCTGCCTACCTACATGAATGAAATGAATGATAAAAAAAAGTTAAGATGAGCATTGACCACTCTCTGTCTGATACTGGTCAGTCAGTAGTCAGAAAAGTACAGCGATACATATTGCCAATTTCATGTGCGCAAGTGCGCAAGGTAAAAAACCCAAAAGAGCATACAACTTTTCTAGTTTTTCTGCCACAGGTCTATAATATAAGCTTCAATTTCCTTTTACCAAGTAATTGCTGTATTTTTATGTATGAAGTGAGATAATACTAAACTTGTCTAAACAGCTATTAGCATTTTTACAACATTAGCTTTCTGACGTAAGCTCGAAAAAATCATGCACATATTGAATGAATAAATTCAAAAGAATGCGATGGTGGTATGATATGATGTAAGTACTTAATAGATTGATTTTGTTTTCGAAACGTCATCTACGCCCTACGCATTATATATTTTTTATTCTGTTACGTGTATAAGTTTAAAAACAACTTGCATGCATGTCAAATTACCCAAAAAAAATACGTAAACAAAAATTCTGCAAAATTGGTCGTAATTTTTAGATGAGGATCGGATGATAGATGATATCATTCAATTGCTACTTAGCAACATGTAATTCCAGTCACAGAAGAATCCCTATAGTTTCCATAGGAAACCGTTTCTACGCGTATTTTTTCCACTCAAATCGTAGTATTACAAAGGGATCAACAGTTCAACTTATGATTATGTACACAATTATTGCATTAAAAATGTTAACTGTTTATTACGATTTTCCACAATACGCTAAAAAAATTCCAATAGTTAGTTTACCTGATTGATAAACAATTTGATTAGGCAAAATAGTGCATGCAAAAAAGAGAATAAATTCTTGCGGAATAATGTAGTAATTTAATGGAATTTCAAGGTTTATTCTAACAAAACTATGTTGAGTTTTAGTCAAATCGTTTAAATAAGTTCATGATGAATGAAAAACTCAAGATCACATTGCACCGCACCGCACTGTACGCACAGCACCATATATTAAGACTGACTGACTGACTAAAGACTAGAGACTACAGGCAGAGATAAGGGAAACAACTTTCAATGAATGCAACCCTTTTGTTTTATGTCTATTCAAATGTCAGAGTATTTTTATAATAATATTGGATATAACGTTGGTGTAATTACTTAAGTTCTCAGGAGATCAGCGCATTTATCTAAACAACGAGAAATCGTTTAACACATTGACGTGTGTGCCTACAACTACAACACAACACAACTGAGCTAAGCTAAAAATATCGTTCCAGATAAAACGATGGAAAGTTTTAAAAGACTGAATTTCATGGATTCGTTTGCTTAAATCTTCATCCGATCGGGGGTTAATGTTCATTTTCTTGAATGGTGAAACATGTATGTATAAAGCCTTATTTTTCAATTTCAAATATTTACTGTGATACTTCTATAATGTGCACTTTTCCTGATTGCCTGAGTAAATTTTAATGTTATCTTAAAAGTTCAGGCATTTTTTGCACGAGCAAACTTTTTTTACATCAACGATCTCCTTGTCCGTCAGCAAAAAACTTATCCACACACGTCCGAACTACAAACACAAATTGCATTTCAGCAATTTTCTTCATAAAAAAACTTTATATGTGTGTATTGCTAAACCTCAATTACTATTTAATATGATTATATTGCGTATGATAGTTTTCCATGCAATTATGGCATCGTACGATGCTTTTTTGTGATGTTTCTTTTCACGTTTAAAATGGCTTGTGAAAAATTCTCACATGATCTTACGAAAGCACTGACTGTCAGATTCATGCTTTAACTCATCCTCAGCCATGATTAATTTTTGATAATTATGTAGCCATATCACAAATAATGATTTTGAACGTTTTTACGAACAAATTGAGCATTACCGTGCTTGAAATATCATGACATGCCACCCAGTCCATTATAAACGTAATAGTGGTGCACCACCACCATGGTGAGTATTCTACATTGCCAAGCCTCATATAATCATAATGATCATTGCTGGAAATGGAAACAAGGCGATTAACGTAAAAAGGGAATCTTAATGTTAGTTTATTTCACTGGATTGCCCAAAGTTTGTTTTCATTAAACATTGGAAACGTTAATGAGTAGTAAAAGATAAAATAACTTCTTCATTAATTTACTGACATGAATTAAGAAAATAATTCAATATTTTTTTTTCAATTCATGGTTGATTTCGTAATCGAACGGGGTTAGTTGAAAAAACGCATTATTGGTGAGTTTGGGCCACAATAATCAGGTCTTTGTCTTTAAATGTACTCCCTCTAATAGAGAAGTCTCAGCATTCGATTTGTCAACATTAAATCAAAACATCATCACACCACCACCATCCACGTATGACGAATTGACAAATCACAAAAAAATAGTTCGATTGAATGATTGAATCACATTTACATCGTTTATGTCTACGAATATCCTATGAATATGTATGATGCAGATTGGTGGCTTGGTTCGGTTGACTGGTGACTACATCAATATGCCTCTAATATTTCTACAAAAATAATCATAATTTGTTTATTTATCATATTCATGAATAAGATATTTTTTATGCGTACATGGATCTTCAATTGTATTTAGATAATATGTACCTTCATGCGTGACGGTGAAGCAATTTGATCACTGCACTCTGTACTGATCTATTTAAAGTCATTTAGGAGAAAGCATTTGCAGACAGAGAACACAAACTCAAGGATGACTTGAGTGATTATTTTTTAATAACCACTGGAGCATTTAGCAGTGAATCTACCTAAACATGGTCTCGGTTATATAATGAGGTTGGTGAAACCATATAATTTGGTTAATCGACAGCACCCCGTCAACAGCCAATTTAGCATCTCATCTTTTTGTTTCGGTAGACAGACATTACACATGCGCTTCTATTATGCCTTTTGCTGATACCGATTCGATCAGACAGACAATGAAGAGAAGACGACTCATATATCGCATGACGCACGCGTGTAGTTTACATAAGTGTAATATATCATGATCGGAATAACGTGATATCTGACAAATGACAGCTTCTTCAAAAGAACCTTTAAAAGCTTTACAGAAGATAATATACAAAACTGTTCCATATCCGCTCGACATTCAAGTTTGGGGCATTATGTTTATTTACAAAATATAACCTTCAAAGATTCTTGATGCGTCAAACGCTGGTTCCTAAACAATTTCGTCATCATCACATCACTGCATTTTCTATGTTATCTTTACATTTAACATACCCGTTAATATACAAGCCTTAATACTGAATATTAGAGAGGGGACAGATGAATTCTTGGAAAGAAAACAACATATGAAGACTCAAGACATAATATGAGCTGTTTCCATTTTAAACTTCAAACTTGAGTGATAAGAAAATTTCCGCTGTTTGGGATTCGTAAATAAAGTAGAACTTCTAACCAACTTTGGCCTTATATTTAAAAGTTATATGGACTATAAATATACAGTTATTTATGCATTTCGAATAAGAACTATAATTATCACTAATTTTCATTAAAGAATATGAATTATACGAAGACGTCTCATCTAAAAACTATTTTGATCATGTTCACTACTAAAACTTGCGGGTAGATCAGTTTTATTACTATATATTTTGTTTGATATATTTCTATTTAAAGAATAATATTTGGTCATGTACAACAGAATACCAAACCCTACTGACAAGATTCGGCTTGTACACTCAAAAGTTTAGTTGGAGTGACAGCTAGTTTATCTTCATTTAGATGAACTATCATGCTGCGCTACATAAATTTTGTTTAATCCACGCCCCATCGCTACCACACTTATACCAAAAGACTTTTTTTCTTGAGTACGCTCGTGGAGGAAGTGCAGTAGTGTGAAGGTTAAGAGCAACTGAAACCACAATTATCCGGATTAAAAGCAATTTAAGCCCATTACAATTTATATTTTTCAAAGGATTCATTCAAATATCACAATCAAAAAATGAAAGGACAAACTGCATTTTTATGACATAGATGCGAGCGTAAATATTGTGAGCTATGTGAACAATTTGAGCTAATCGTAAGACGTATTTATGCATGCAATCTTGCTCATTTTTCCTTGTGAATTAAAGTATACATACCTATTGCATTCTGACGGCGTAATAAAGACTACGCCACGGGTCATTTTTCTATTAATGTTAATTAACCCTTGTAATTTTTCTTTATCTACTTAAATTAAAGCTTCTTCACACGATACACGAGGCAACACAAGTGGCTTCTTTATGTAGCCGCATGCTGCAATTAGTTAGATTTTGTAAATTAGAAGAATAGACATAATGACGCCATATTTTACTACGTACTTTTATTAATCTCTGGAGAATGCATTTAGTAAATATCTTTATTACAACGAAAAATTTCAGACTAGTTGTCTTCAAAACAAGGGAAATGGGAAATTATGAATATGAAGAAGAGTTCCCAGCAGACTTAAATTCAAGTGCAGAATGTTTCATGTATTTTTTCAAACTATTTATAACTTAACCTTGTTATTTTGTACTTTGCCTTTTTAATTATAAACGTAGTTATCATATCATGACTGAAGGCAACAACGAATTAATTTATTAACCATTTTCCGACAAACCCAAGGTTTGCATTAAGGAAAACACTTAAAATTTACTGGCATGATTAAAATCATATTTTTTTCATTTCATGAAACGAAGTCATATTGTCATACATGCACGAGAGTTTTAAAACGATAGTGTTGGAATTTTTCTATGTGGTTTTCGTAACTCGTTAAGTGCGTAAAATATTAGAGGAAAAATATGGAGCATTGTTAAATAAGGAATTAATATGCAATTTGTAGAATTAGTACAAATTGTGTGTGCACGAAAGTAAACAAACAAGTGTTTTGTTAATTATGTAGAGATGCATATAATGATAGTACAAACAATATCATTGAATTCAAGTACCTTAACTTTTTGTCACTTCCATATATCCACTGCAGCTCACAATACCCGTCAAGTTTATACTCGCAGAAGTAAGAAACTTAATACGGCAACCAAGAGATAAAAATAGCCAATAATGGAAACTACGACAAATGTTTGCGGAAAATTCCGCACTAATCTCATCTGACACACGTCGAATTTCACAATCAGTTAGAAATCACAAAGCAAATTACTTTGCAAGTACATAATGATAATGAGTGACACTAAAAACCTTAATTCTTATTCTTAGCTGTCAAACAAAAATGTGTATTAGCCAAAAATTCGGGCGATTCTTGAAATGTCTTTATGTACGGTATCCAGCAAAAGTTCTATGGAATACTAGCAACTGCTGATACTATCTATGTGCACATAAAATATTAAATAGTTCGACCTACCTATAACCTTTATTGTGTGCACAGCAAAATATTTTTGGTTTTTATATCTATTGGAATGATATTTACTGATTTGGTGATGTGATAAGGTACACACTTGAATGTCAACATGCAATGTTTACTTCACAGGTACAAGATGTCACAGTCCAGAGGATACTCCAAATATTGTGGGATAATCACAGTTGTCATTATGTCCATTCCGGAATAATACAATTAAGGAAGTACCTATTATAATACTCACTTTCACGCACTACATATTATAATTGAGAAACTGGGTTTTTTATTGCTGAATTAATGATTGAAAACATGTTACTACAAACAAAACCCAGTTCTGCAAAAAAAGTACAAATACAATGTTCGAAGAAGACCTGCATATACTGTTCATTTGCAAAGAAATTAGTAGAATGTTACATGCAATGACAGTGCTGACTGATTGAAAAAATATTTATTCCCATGATTGCGTTGTTCTGAATGAACTAGCTTGATCAGCGGCCTGATGTAGTACTGACACAATGTTTATTCATTCCAACAAAAGTAAAACGGAAAAGACCAGTGAAATGTGTACTATTATGAGTCAACATTGTAATGCTTTATCATCAGCAACCCAATAGTCATATATCATCATGCATTATGCCGCTTACATTGTTGACTATAATAGCATATGTGGATATATAAAGGAAATTATATTGATACAAAACATGCAAATGTTTTAAATGTTATATTTGAGTTTTTATACCTATATGTGTCATAAATCATCAGTTGTCGTAATAAAGAAATTTTAGGCTTATCTTTAGACAGATGGAAGTACATACAGCTAAGCATATGGTTCTAAATATGTGAATACTTGGCTTGGCGTGGCATGCGATTCCAAAATTATATCCATTGAATGACTTTTTATAGTTTTCATGCAACAGTATAACACGTAGTGAAAGTCATTGCCTTATTTATAGAAGATACCCGGCATGACGAATTTCACGACAACATCACACCACCAGCTTCTAACAGCCAACCGACGTCTCTGCTTGTAATAAGCACGTCTTCTTAACATGCATTGGAAACCTTCGGATCCCGACTATTCCGAGTCCCTGGATGATGTAAACATACATATATGACGGATATGAGTACAAAGTGCAAATATAAAAGTCCTCCACTATAAGCCACAACTTGTACATACGAGAATGATTCAGTGGAAAAGCACATGAGAATGAGTACTGCGTAGACCAGGATCAGACCACGGGAAGTATTGGGCAACTACACGTTGAAATAAATGTCAGCGTAGAATTTCCGGCAAAGAAAACCTGTTTAGTATACAAATTGACAATCCACAATCCTTTTAACATATTCGCACATTCTATATATACCGGTATTTCGAAAGGAAAATACAGTAAAAGCTTTCAATCGCTAACGTTCAAGCTATTTTAATTGCAGGTTACGCAGTTTACTTTTTTCTTGGTAGCCTTCATTTTATAATATAAATAGGTCATGATTGCGCCAAGGTGAAATTCCGATAGCAATACCGATAATGGCTTTCCTTGCATTGTTCTTTGTGATGATGGAAAAAGGCTATGATTGTTCGCCGTTGGCTATACTTGCTGTATACTAGTGAGCACAGAAAGTTCGACAGACTTATTGTTATGAAACTTTCTCCATTAAACTTTTACTTCAATCTACTCTATTTTGGAAAGTTCTCGCATTCATTAACTTGCGTTTGTTTTGTTCATGTAGTACTCGGTTATATGATGATTGCATGATGTAGGCCATTCATTAATAATTATATATTATCATTGACTAATGTTCTTATAATGTTCGGGTAAACGTAAATGTGCGTACATTTCGGGCTAATTGAGCTGTACGATATTCTCTTTTAAGGTCTTTGTTAATAAATTATAAGACACAGTCATTAAAACTTATAAGTCATGTAGGATGTGACTGAAATCATCTCCCATCAAACTAATCACAAAACATTGTTTCATCATGAATGGATAATATGGAAAATATTCTGACTTCAGTAAATACTATTAAAATGGACACTAACGTTTTGAATTTAAATCGTAAAGGTATAATTCTATTTATGGACTACTTTTTATGGTATTTGTTCTATTTTATTGCGCCGAATTTCCAATATGAAAAAGCTACAAAGCAATCTATCACGAGTATTTATTCTGGTTAATGGGCTGTGATAAGGCGTCCATGTGAGCAAATAGGCAACTCATGATGAAATGAATCAAGTCACGTCACAAAAATACCAAACAAAACCAAAGCATGCATTCTTTTCACGTGCTTAAAATAATCTTTATAACGTGTTCCAGTTCCAGAATGCCCAGTTTAACGTTGTGTTGGTTGGTTGTTAGTTTTACAATAACATTACCACATAACATAACACGTATATAGAATATAGATGAACACAAACCATTGTATTGTACAGGTGATAATATATTTTGTAATGGCCATGACCGAACGAGTAAATTAGCTTAAAAAGCGTTTGTACTTCTTGATAATGTTGCGATACTGCCAGTGCCAGTATAAGCATGTATACATAATGCCAATTCGCACTAACTATATTTTACCATAATAAATGTCCCTGAAAAATTATAGGGAAAATGTAACAATTGATCATACATAATAGCCACTTTTTATAGTAATTTGCTACATATCACATTTTACAAAGTGAACGTTTATTCCTGATATGTATGTATTATTGCATTACAATGTCATTTTTTCTCAAGTAGCATAAGGGTAATCATGTTCGTTTAAATTACAGAGTTATAGAGCGCTATTTATTTTTCTATTATAAATATTCTCCACATTATACTTACACCATGTCATGTCAGTATGTATTAAAGTCTTGCACAACCAAATATACAAAAAATTAAAATGATCGCATCTGGAAAATACTAGCTTAGCTTGCCATGCCAGTTGCAACATGAAACTAGTCTGGAAATTAAACGTGTACAACTAAGTTTCAGAATGAAATATGGGAAACCTATGAACAGCTACTAATGGATCCTCCATTATGACAGCACACTTTAAAATCCACAATATTTCCATTTAATTGCTCAGAAATGGTTTGTAAATTTTCACTCACGTGAACTTTAAGGCTACTACCCTGAAGGAATACCCTGCCCTCAATGTAAACTTTGTGGAAGGTGGAAACATACTTTGTGTGGAAATTTGTTGACCAAGGCGTATTTTATGTAACCTTGATTTAACCTTAACCTTAGCCAACCGATTTGATCCAAAATGAATATGCAGTTAATTTCATTTACTAATGAAGTCGAAACTTTTTCATAAAAATCGTATAGATTATGGACTCCAGAGCACAAATAGACACAAAGATAGACTATTTCGCGATTTCATCTTTTATATTTATGGTTGTATTCTGGAACTTGATGGAAAATGACCTTAAAATTGCATGTAAATATGTGTATCATACACGCATGAACACACCAGTTTCAACTTAAAGCTTACGAAACTAAGGTTTTCCTGCAACTGTAAAAAACATCGTAAGAAATGACGAAATGTATTACAAAGTTAATTGGGAATTGGAAACATCTAGATTGATTATTGTAAAATCTAATTGGAATTGGAACATATGCACATACATACATGTGTACAATTCTATACTTGGCGTTGGCACTACTTTTATTGACGACTGCTTCAGTGAACGAGAATAGCATATTATTATACTCGTGCAAAAATTAAAGCATGTTCGTGCTCATCATTTTTCAAACTTTACTATTTCCTTTTGCATATAATAAATATATGTATTGTGGGGTTTCCAGCATATTATTTCTTGGGATAAACCGCATGTAAAATATTTAGTATCAGTGTAGTGGAGAAATATGTTTACGATATATTTACGATGAGGAAGCAAACAAATCTAAAATTTCCCAGTCGTTTAATTTTGAAAACTACTTAAGGACGTTCATGCAGATACAAATATTATATGCGCATACGACCCAAACTGTGCGAAAATGTTATCACGTAGATGCTTTCATCTGATAAAACAGTCAAGACTAAATTTTATAATTTCAATCGATCACATGTCATAAAATTCGACCACGTCATAACCATAATTGTATGGGAAATCCTCCCAATCTTAAAAATAAACTTAACATATTGCATATCTACATTGACAATCTCTCATAAAAACACGGATAAATGATTGGTTACATCCGGCTATATACGACTTACAGGAAAACTAATTTCCTTGTTTCACAGCTTTTACAGCTTTTACTCTTGAGTGATTTTGTTGCTCGTGTGAACTTGACTAGGTCAGCAAAGCACAATTAAATACCACATTGAAAACAATGAGCAAACACGAGAGAAAATATAAAACATTGGATCAATTGAAAATGCAAGAAATGGTAAATTGATGATCTACCTTTGAATTTTTCCTCGATTTCCTTTTAAAAGCACAATCCGACAATTTGAAGGGTATCGGCTGTGATGTTTGTAATGTAGGTCACTAACACAATTGTTGGAACTTGAAACAAGCTTAAAACTAAACTTTAGTACCAACTTGAATCTATAGATGTGATAAGTATATCTTAAAGCAATGTGACAGTCAAAGCTTGGCTTATATTTTACATAGATCCGTTTAGCTGACTGAAGTACTAAGCTTATTTCTGTAATCCAAATGTGAACTTTGAACCAAATGAAATCAAATTATTACACACCCACCACCGTCAACCAAAACGTATGAAGTTGGAGTAAGGTTTCTTCTAATGCAACAATCCACTTTTTTGCTATTGGGATATCAGCAAGCACAATATAATATACATATACGTCACACAATCACAATAAAATACAACCGGCTTTTCCCAAAGATTCCACAAAGATTTTTTATGGAAACGCCTTGTCTAATCTACTCGGTCCACGAGCGACACGATAACTCACAATGTGTTTATGTACCTCTCGTTAACTCATCATCGCCGGCATCCAACTGAAAGCCAACAGTCTGGTGTGCTGCTGTTATATGTTGATTTAATTTTAAGTATTCCTGGTACAGACACAGGACATAGCAGCACGCTGGGAAGATTTACACTTTTACAAATGATTGCTCTTAGATTTGGATGTTGAATGTAGAGTTGATGTAGAAGATGTGTAAGAAGAGTTTGTTGTGTGTTTTATGAAGTAAAGTTATGCATGAACTGCTATTGCCTTCACTTAAAAAGATTTTAGCGATAAGGCGCACGATTGTGTGCTACTGAACAGACATGCAGTTGGTGTGATGTGGTCTTATTACCCATTTTTAAGAAAAGACTTTTAATAATATTTTGATGATGTGCTGACTGCTTAACTGTCAATATGTTAAAAATAGCAATCCCTCAAGTTTACCTTGTCACTCGTCAACATTGAATCAATTTTCAACTTTAAAAAAACAATTCTTCATTCACTTTTGATTCTTTAAAGTTTACATTTCTTTTAAGCCGCAAGTTGACAAAATGTGTAAAATGCACCGTTGAAAATGGGTGAGTAAACACAGTGTCCACAAAACATGTAGAATAGCACGGAAGCTTATGTGGGAAGCACTCATTCATATATTTTTCCCTTGAAATTTCCTAGCTTTGCTGGTTGGGCTGAAAATGATCAGGCCATATAGGAAAAGCAGAGGTGTGGTTCAGAATAGGTGGAGTAACACAACCGGTCCTTTACTTTCATTGGTGAAAGCAATGGCAAGGGTTGGGCCCCCAAAAAATGTGTACTCAACAATTTAGAGAGAAAAGATGTTTTAAATCTAGAAGCTTTTACCTCGTAAACCTACTACACTGTCTGGGCCAATTTTATAAAGTTGGCTTGGATAGATGAAAATGTACTACGTGCAATGTTTACGCTGCCAATTTCTGAGTAGAAGTAGTAAAGTAAGCACTACATGCAACTAACTTGAAATTTTGCGAGAGAATCAAATCAAGTGAAATTGGAACTTGGAAATAATATTCAATTATGCTTAAAAGAACTATCGCATCGCTTTTTGGCGTATTGCATAGAATTTCACGCATTGTGTGAATATTTATCATGAAGCATGTGTGCGACCTTCGGCTTCGTCTCGGTGCTTTACTCCCGTAATAATATTTTGACAACTCTATACTTTTTAACCCTTTCAAATAGAACTCATCTAAATAAGTAGTAAATCTACGAACTGCCATTTCAACGTACAGAAGTGTGGAATGCGTAGTGAGTGTGATAATTTATGTCAAATTTGTGATGCATTACTCATTGCTATGTAGCATCATAACCATTAATGCTTTATAATTAAAATATTTTACACGCATTTCTATTTTTGTTTTGTGTGCTATATAAATTTGATGGTTTACATTTCAGTTTTCATTCAAGCGTAGACAAAAAGACTAGGCACGTGAATGTATATTTAGCACTTTAGCACCCCTTTTGACGATATTCATAAACGCTTTTCGAAAAGGAGTTGTACTGGTTTGTTTTTATTTTCGAATTGTTTTCGTAGTGCCACTGATCATCAAAAGATGGTTGTTGCAGTTCAGTTAGGCATTTTGTCTGTTGAGTTGTTTGAGTCGCATGAAAGAAACTCTATTAGTTCAGTTCAAGCTCTTTGAAATGAAGGGGTTAGTTTCACAATTGTTTTTTTATTGAAACGCAACCGGTTGTAATGCAGTCTGGTAAGATAAAAACACACGCTCAATTCACCCCCGAAAGATTATGCTCTGTCTTATGAACCTTGTGTACGTGGAATTGTTTTTGATTGCCTCATCTCTTCTTCTTATCTTTGTAAACTTCCTTGTTTTTTCATACAACTTTGTATTTGTATGTGTGTGCACACAATTTACATTTTACTTTTTTTACATGTCCATGGCTCTTTGATCTTTTCAGAACAAAAACATATTAACAATCGAAACAGACTTTCTCGCGTTTTTTCTTTGTTATGCTGTATTGAAGCGTTTTAAGCCAAAAACCAGTATTCAGCCAGTCAGTATCTTCTACAACTATCATAAGTACATCTTTTCGCTTCTTTTTATGGTATCAATGACTGTCATTATTGCTATTTTGACGTTAGTTGTAGTTCCTGTCCCTCTTGTATAGCTCTGAACCTATTATTGTTGTGAGTGAACACATTCATTATTGGCACTCTATTCAGAGTTTCTTCTTCCCATGTTCTCTCAGAAAAAACACTAGTTTATAATATGTATATTTAAAATTTACTATGCTTTCCTTTTACTTCCCTCCCACTGTTTTTCTATTTTGACTGGGTATTAGATTCATTGTGCAACATGCACATTAAAAAAGAGTCATAAATCCGTCCATGCAAAGCTTATATTCTAAACATCAGCTAAACAATTTTTGCTGGCACAAAGTGAGCAATTATTTTGTCCCATACAACAGTGTGTGGGTTGTGTTTTTCTAAGTATGTTATTTTAAATGAATAGTCTATATTTGTAAGTGATTTTTTCTACATCCGCCTAAGCTATGTACGTATTTGAAGAAGAAACTGTAACTGTACCGTATTCCATCGTCGTACTAGTTTTGAGCTTGTGTTGTTTTTGTTATCACTTATCAGAAATCACATACAAATATATTATTTTATTATACACCCAACTTTTACATGTATGCATGTATTTATTTGTTGTAAAAACTGGGTTATATACATTTCTTTTTGGTTTGCCTTTTGCAGACATTTTCCCAATAATATTTGCAATATGTAAAGAGCAGAGAATGGCTGGCAATCTGGCGGTATCAATTTCTGTGAAACTATCATAAAATGAGTATATTTCAGTGTTTAGTCATCATCAATCACGCATCATCGCCGCATGACCTTTTCCTTACTCCATGCACACAATCTATATTCTTGTGTTTTTACCAGTATAGCTTTAACCTAAATATGACTAATTAATGATAAAAATCGTAATAATACCCATAATAAAGATTTCTGATTACAATGCGTTAAAATTACTGCGGCATTGTCACAAAAATTGCCCTTAAGAATGAATTCTACATTAATACATTCATTTCATACAACTGTCAAGTCTGAAATAAATTAGTACATTGTACCGTTACGCACTTCCGGTTGAAAGCTTTTCCTACTGATATACCAAGATAAAACACAAACGCAACAATTGTTTCAACTTTTTCATTACTTGCTTTGCATTTTTCCTTTTGTTTGCATTGCAACCATTCATCGTTTTTAAAAAATGTTTCATCTGCCAAACCAGTTTTGAAAATGTTCAGTTGAAATTCCAGACCATATGCCAACGTAAACGTATCTTTACAAAAACGCCCATTCATTCCCAAAGCCATAAAGTCCAAAGTTCTTACACAGACAGAAGAGCTATAATTGTATGCAGTAGTAAAAACTCATTCGTTTCCCACGCTAGTCAATAATCCACAAAGTACCCATATATATCGACATCGACCCTTCTGTTTTCACATGGTTCACACTTTTCTTTCACACATCTATATTTTTTGGCCCTACCATTTTTGTGCGATATGCAGCAACAGCCAACAACCCCAACCCGAACATTAAACTCCAAACAAATTCAATTTACATGGTTTGTTTACATGAAACATTTTTCCCGTCATTTGTCTACATACTCATTCAGCGACATTTCAAAACATGGGCATTGTATATTACGAAGAAATGTCCGTCACCGTCATGCAACGAGTAATGAGTAAAAATGAATTCATTACAACCCTGTTAGGGTGAAGAAGGGAATAACATTTTGTAAATGGAAAAAGCGTATATATTGGCATTGGCAGGTATGCATTTTTAGTGGGAATGTGAATGGGAAGTTTTTGGGATGGGATTAGTGTTTTTATTTGTTAAAGTGGTAAGTGCTAACATGAATGTAAAAATGTTTATGGCATTTTTTGTACATATATTTTACGTGGTGGAGTGGACTCGACTGCATATTCATAGGTTTGTGTGTATGTATTATTCGGTGTTCTGTATGGTTTTTGTGCATGAATATAATATGAGAATGCATGCATGTTTTTACGAGGAATGCAATATGTAATGCACCAATATATAATTTGGTTGAATCATTGATCTGATCATAACATATTATGAAGAAAGAAGGGGCGCAGGTAATCTGTTTGTGGTTTGCTTAAAACGTGAGTAGTGTTCATAGTTAGTATAAAAGAGACAAACTCCTTTTTGATTATTAAATTGCATTCAATTTTGGTTAAGTTGATGTTGATACATATATAACATACATGCATTTTGATATTTGATGTCTTCAACAAGGGATGAATTTCATATCACAAGACAAGCTACAAAACATAATATATCCAATCCACAACATCAATAAAAAAGTTCATAGAGCTCTCTTACTCATCATCAACATCATCCTTTCACAACACTACCTTGTTGCCGTCAAATAAAGCAACTCATTATATTATGCAAACCGTGCTGTTTTTCCTGGCTCTTTGGCTTAGTACTTTAGGGAGAGTTCATAGTAAACGTGTTGACCATTACCCATTTTCAAGTTAAAGCACACATGGATAAAGGATTTTTTCAAAGAAAAATTAGTTCAGTTTGATGCATTGGACAAAAGATAAAATCAACATATTTATTTCATCAATCACACAGGTGAGTAAAATAAGTCAATTAAGTCTTTGTCGAAGAGAAATTCGATTTTGCTTTAAAACAGGTTAAGCTAAACAACAGATTTTGAAAAGCTTGAAATTCTATCTTGAAATAAGACCAATTAACAATACGCTAACGAGTATAAGCAACATACAAAATTCCGGGTAATTGGGGCAATACAAGAAATACAGCTTTGGGGAGTAAAAATATAGATTAGAAAGATTTTTTGCTTTGAGATTGAACTAATATCTCAAATAGTACATACAAATCAAGTTATCAATCAACAAAAGTTAACTATTTTACACAAATCATAACTTAAAAATACAACATTTTATCCTTGAGACTCGACTGTTGTATGTGCATGCTCCCATCTTGATGTGTACGACGACCTATCATAGAGCCTGCATAAAACAGTCATAAGTCGTAGCAAAAAAATGACAAGACCAAAAAACCAACCGAATAGTGCTGCTCATTGTAGTGTAATTGTTGTAAAATGGACATAGACCATAGCCTTACCAGCTTTATATGCATAATGTTGGTATTATTATGTGGTGGTGGAAGAAGAAGGTGAAAAAACCAAAAATGCAGAGAAGTGTTACCTCTTACTTGACCAAACAAGGTACTACATGACGATACATCTGCTATTATTACCCAGGAACATTGGAAGGACTTGGTGTGTTTTTTATTAGATTCACTCACTCTATTAGAACTTCATTCTTGTTTGGTTAGCGACAGCTAATTAATTTTTTTGCAGAGAAATGCAATTTTATTTCTTTTTTATTGCGTTCAAAACGAACATTTATAACTTAAATTACAAACTACAAACTATCCTAAAAAATCAGCAACCAATTTGAACACTTGCATTGGATCAGGGAAATATTATACACACAAATTTTTTTCCGTTTAAAAAATTTAATGCAGGTGGTATTGCATATTGGCTGTGTGCTGTATGTGTAAGTAGTTCTGTCATTTCCACAAAATATTCCCATTGAACAAGTGTGTGTGTCACTGTAGCTTTTTTGCTAATAAAAATTTGAACAATGATTTAAATGAGAATACCAAACAGTTACACATACGCAAATTTGCAAGGATTTACACACACATGCTATTCTCATGTACATGTACACACCTACCTGGATATGTGGATATGTGTGTAAACTGTAAAAATCATAAT
>JAQFXM010000680.1:0-43715 GCA_034693345.1 Entomobrya multifasciata | reverse complement strand
TCATTGTCGTTCAAAGTTACAAGTAATTCAAGTTGAGAAAGAACAAAGACTTTGTACTCATGATGATTCAAAAACTTAAATTAGTTAGGAATGCAGATAATATGATATTTCAAATATTATGCATAATATTTCAAATATTATGCATAATATTTCTCAGTTATTGACAAAAATCAGTTATCAAGCTTTCAAAAACGTCAATATTTCATATTTTTCTCCTGTAATATGCACAAAAATATTTTGCTGTATTGTTTACAACGTTTTAAGTAATTTTGTATGATTTATAAAATTATCAAATCCATTTTTTCAAGAATGTTGAACGTAGTCTAAGAATTTAATGCGTACTATTATAATTAAGTTATATTTTAACAAATTATGATTTTAGGCTGCTTTATTGAATTATTAAAATTTAAGTGCGAATTATTAACATGCTAATGCATTCTATGGAATAACTACTATTTGGCCATTTTTATAATATTGAATATAGTGTAAAACATATTTTTATACAAATTTAACGGTAACTAACTGTAAGGTCAATAATTTTCATTTATCAAATCCAAGTGACGATTGAAAGGAGGATGGAAGACATTCATCATCTCAACTAGCAAAGAGGCCAAACAACTAGTTTCTAGTTTACCTAAAACAATCTAATGAATATTTTCCATATACTGTATACATATTATACCTAACTTGGGTACATTATTGTGCGACGATACGCCATTTAGCATTTAACTGGAGAAATTATAGACAATTATTTAGGAATGATTGAATTGAACACAAAATGGATTTTTATGCATGTCATGTTGTTAGATATAGTAATAGTAAAAACAAAAATAACGTTGACTTAATTTATTTTTGAAATTGATATAAATGATACATTGATTTTAAAATCATTATTTAATTCTGAGGAATAAATATTTAATTTAGTTTAATTGTAGTGTTTTTCGTATTTCATTTTTATTAAGTAATTAATAATTAGTAATCTTTTTTCAGAATATTTGAAAATTGTTGATGCTTAAAAATCAAACAAATTAGTATAATTGCATGCATCTATACATACTTTTCTGCATCTCCGCTTCATTGGATAAATTGGAATATCAAATGAGCATTTTCATCGGGTTCTTTCTGTTAATTTCTGAATTCCAAAATTCCCAAATCCAAGTATTAATTTGGTTTTCAACAGAATTGATGCAGTATTAAGCCAAGCTGTAGTACAATGTCAAACAATAAATAGACACAATCAGTTGCATGAATATTATTTAGATGAAGCCGTTACAGATTCTTCGTTAAAATAATAAGGTGTATTTAGTTGTTAGTAAGTTATTATACAACAGAACAAAGGTGAACTACTTTTGTTTGCTATTTTAGAACAGGCAAAGTGAAATCTTTTGTCTAGGGGCATTATAAGACACATTTGAAAACTAAAATCCAACTAAAACAGCTAAAATTCTGTTAGTATCGAATACTTTTTGGTATTATTTTAGAATAACCAAAAAAATCATCTCTATCAAATTTTTGTCATGATAAAATTTTCTTCTCCAAGTTCTCAGATACATAAATGTTTTCGGGAGTTTATCGTAAATCGACCATATAATTTCCACAATGAAGTAACTCAACCAGTTCTCAACGTTGCCATTCAGTTTTTAATAAAAACAATATCCAAAATGATTACAAAATACTTTCATTACTTCTTCTGTTATGTTGCTTTTACAGCGTAGTAATATCAATATGGTAAGTTGGCGATTAATAAGTCTAACATGCGACATGTACTAAGAAGACGAATGAAACGATTGAGTAATCAAAAATCAAAACTAAAATATAAAATCTACAATTTTAATTGAAATCGAAAAAAATATGTTTCATTCAATAAAGTGTTCATTCACCTGTCAAATACGTCAATTACCCGTACCTCAGCTGCGCACATTCAACACTGACACAATAGTTATAACTATTAAATACATTCAATTAAATCATGCCACACCACAATACTTTTTATCTTAACATGTTATGGCAAATTGCATTGAAAATACATTATTCATAATCATGGTACTAGCATTATTACGGCTATAATCATCTATCATCATCAACTGAATTTAAAAAATTGTGTCTTTGCTAAAAATCCTGCAAATAGTTACGTTATCCAGTGGATTTTATGTCGGATGGAAGGAAATTAGATTGATGAATGCATGGAACTGGGTTTTTTACATACATAACTTTGTATTGTGTCTAACATATTGACAGATAACCATTAGCATCTCCTTTAAATTCTGATTTGATCTCAATTTTCAATGTCAAAAAGCTCATCAAATTGTTCGTTCAAAGCAGATCACCAAACCATTCTTTAACTGACGAATGTCACCCTAGCAAGTACACACCGTTTCTGTTAAAAAAACAGGTATGTGTATACTGTCCATCATCATCATCGTCATCATATATGACTGATAGCCATAACATTTCGAAATTATAAATGTTAAAATATTATTCCACTTTTTTGTGCATTCCCATTATATTCAAAGCCAGTGTCAAACATGTCAACTCAACTCACGCCAACGCTGTATTTTTCCGAAAAAATGGAAATTAAATTAAATCTTTTTCATATAAAAAGCCTGGAGAATGGAGAGCTTTTTCGTTTTTCTTCTTACCAATTCAGTTCAGATAAGTCAGCGTCATCAGCGACGATTGCTTCTGTTCTAGTGAGCTTCGTCGGGAAGAGTGCTGAATCAAGAGAAAGTTTGTGGAATTTTGTTTAAAATAGAAAGGAATACAACAACATGAGGTGGGTTAATAGTGACTTAACATTTTTGGGGTGTGTTGAGATCACAATCAGTTTACTGGTTGTTTTACACTAAGAAGTTATATTAAAATTGAAATTCTAATTTCAGGTCGTTCATCATTTCTAGCATTTTGCTAGGCACATGTTTGTGCTTAGCAAGTAGCTCATCGCCCCTGGACCAGAGTCAGGTTGATGCCTTGTGGGAAGTAAGGCACCAACACTGTTAATTAAGGAAGAAGGAAACTAATTATCCTGAAAACACAAAATAATCTTTTTTCTAATTTATACAGGAAGCCCGAGATTGCTATAGGCAGCAGCTCCTCAACAGTACCATCCAAGGGGCTAGCTCCAGAGCTCGCCGCGGTACAAAAATGACTCCAGAATCGGAGATCATGTCAGAAAACAGCAACATTTACCCTGTTTTTGAGAAACTTGCAATGGAAAGGTGAAAACTTGATGAAAGTTTGTTTTTACCAAAAAAAGATGTTATTATTATAGTTTTTAAGTTGCATTTATATTTTTTAAATGAAGGCATCATATTACCAAGCGTCAAGCCCAAAACACCCAAACTCCTGCCGCTTGTCAAGTCCCCGGGTTTAACTGTAACGGAGCTGCTCAGTCCCGCTACAGGAACATTGATGGTACCTGCAACAACTTGAATAACCCTCTCTGGGGATCTAGAAATCGTCCCTTTAACCGTGTTGCCCAACCCGCATACGATGACGGAGTTAATGTACCCAGAGGAGGTTTCAACACTCGCTTGCCTAATCCAAGATGGATCAGTACACAAGTCCATTTTGACAGCAACCCTGTCAACAGACAAGTGACCAACATGGTGCCCCAGTTTGGTCAATTTTTGGATCACGACATTAGTAAGCCCTAAAATTTATTTTAAAAGTACATTACCTAGAACACGATTGCATTATTACATAAAACAAAATCTCTACAGCCATGACTCCTGAGGCCTCCAGCTCCTGTTGTCAAAATCCACGAAGCAATGTTGACTGTTGGTCAATCACCATCCCTGGAAACGATCCATTCTACTCACGTCGCAGTGTGCCCCAAAGATGTATGGACTTCACCCGTTCCACCACCTGCTCATCAAGAGGATCCCGAGAACAAATTAATACCAACACAGCCTTTATCGATGGTTCTCAAGTCTATGGTTCCGATCCTCAGAGAACTCGGTCTCTTCGAGCATTCCAAAATGGACTTTTGGCCACAAACCCATCTCTCAACGGTTTCCTCCCAACTGGACCACAACGTGGAGTTCAAGTTCAAGGTGGCTTTGTAGCTGGAGATGACCGTATCAATGAAATGCCTGGACTTGCCGTGATGCACAACGTGTTCCTCATGGAACATAACCGCATTGCCCGTGAATTCCAACAAATTACTGGTTCCACCAACGACGAGCTCATTTTCCAAGAGACCAGACGAGTAATCGTTGCCCTTCTTCAAAACATCGTTTACTCTGAATACTTACCAATTGTCCTTGGCCCTGCTACCATGAGTGAATACGGACTCACCTTGCCAAACCAAGGATACAGTACATACGCACCAAATGCTGACGCCACCATTTTCAACAGCTTTGCCACCGCTGCTTACAGATTTGGTCACAGTATGATTTCAGGTATTGTTCGACTGATTGCTGCTAACAATCAACAAGTTGGCAGCTACAACATCCGTGATCACTACTTCCAAAGTAGTCAAGTCACACAGTCCAACGGTCAAGGCTATGACTGGATTCTCCGAGGACTTATGACTCAGAATGCCCCCGAAATGGATCGCTTTGTGACAGATGGTGTGACCAACTTTTTGTTCAAGGGACAGACCCAAGACTTTGGAGGTGATTTAGTAGCAAGAAATATTCAACGTGGAAGAGATCACGGACTCCCATCCTACGCCGCGTACAGAAATTTGTGTGGCTTGCCAGCTTTAGGAAGTTGGAATCAGGTACCTCAGGGGGTCACTCAAGACGGATGGAACGCTGTTGCAAATATTTATGGAAATAATGGAAATTCTCCTAATGACATCGATTTATTTGTTGGAGGTCTTGTTGAGCTCCCCGCCAGAGGTGGCTTGACTGGAGCTACATTCCAATGCTTGAAGGCAGTTCAGTTCCAAAGGCTGAAGGATGGCGACAGATATTTCTTCACGCATAACACAGGACCTTATGCTTTCACCAATCAACAAATCGCTGAAATTAGGAATCAGAAGCTTAGTGACATCATTTGCAGGAATAGTCAGCAGCCTGATGCTCCATCTAATGCGTTTTTGGTGCCATCTTCAAGGTATATTAATATTAAAAGCACAACTAACTACTTCATTTTCCACTACCACCTATATTATATGCTATACAAAGATGATAAATTATGTCTTAAATTAATGTTTCATTTTTTTATCGCAGCAATCCAATGGTGCAATGCTCCAACCGCAGACCACTCAACTTGAGAGTTTTCACCTAAGAATTTATTTTTATTCAGCCACTTCGCTTGTGCTTTTTTCCAACAAAAAATCAAAATCTTTATAAGCTTTAAACGTTTTAAATTTATTTTTATTGATACTTAGCTTTGTTTTCATTTTCCGGTACTATACTACTGTTGAAAAATATTCGATTGTTCTTTACTTCAATTAAAACTAAACAAATAAAACACACCCTCTATTTTAATTCTTACAGCAAAATTAACGGTTGAAATTGATAAAAAAAACTCGACAAAAAATGCATGAAAAACCAACTTAAAATTAATCTTTCACACGAACATAACCAATGATTTTCAATTATAAATCTTTTACAAAAATAAAACAAAATGACTAAGACGTTAATAAGCAAGTCTAGCATGTTCTAAATTTTACATTTGATAAAATATTAATTGTATTTAACGGTGTGATCTTTCGAACGGCCATGTTAGAGCGTATTCAAAATATGCACCTATGCACGTATCATATATTTGATCTGTGCCTTTCTAGTTTATCTCATGTATCAAACTAAAATCAATTTAATTGAATCATTTTAATAATTTTTGAGCTTGCAAAATGTTTGCATGAAACTTTATGCTTTCATTCATAAAGTTTTCACTACCATTTCTACCAATATATTATCTTTCCCAATTTCCAGCTCTTAATCTAGCAAAACCGTAAAATATCATAGGATGCATGACAGCAAACGCGTAGCCTTGCCACAAAGCAAAAACCAGAGAAAAACTAAAACTAGATTAGAGATTAGATTGCCTGGTCCATAGCTATTAGTTCACCTATTAATGAATACAAAAGGGGTAACTTGATAAAAACCTTTGCAACTAATACATTTTGCATGCATGCAACTTGCATCATGCAAGTCCCTTAGGCCCTTCGGCATTCAGCATGCATTTGATAAAAACGGTTTCGATGGTATGATAAAAATTGTAAAAGATCGCTTCATTTTCTTGACTTGGCCATAACACATGCATAGCATAATACAAACATTGCATTGCCACTATTACCAGCGTAAAAATCTCTTTTCACTTTTATCTCAACAAAAACAAGTTTGCGTGTTTGCGTAGTGTTATGCTCCATCACATCCAAAATCCAGTCAGTGCAGCGCAGTGGCCAAGAGCTAGAGCTCACTGCAGAGGGAACCTTCATGAGATGAATTTACCTTACGCCAACATAACATAACGTGCATGCATACCAATTTAACTCTTTTCAGAGATCTTTGTTGTTCCCAACACATTCTGCTCCAGTTGAATAAAAGCGCGAGCATAGATAAAGTTTAAACAACAAGCTCCCCGCAAAACGACCAATCTTGCTCGAGCTGTTCCCGTCTCCCAAATATATAGCGTATACCACACGATGACAAAAATATTATGATCGGCATCCAGTTCTACACTGGATATAACGTATGATGAGACGCATCTCCCAATCAATCCAACAAAAATCACTGATTAATTTTGTCAACATGAAAAATTGACGCTGAAAATAAAGCCCAAGCAAACACATAATATACACCTTTATAAATATACATATACCAAATCATGGATATGGACACCTCACAAGGAGGAGGTCCTCCTCCTCCTGTGGGAATAATACCATCATCTTCCCCTCCAATTGTGGCACCTCCACCACTACCACCTCCTTCACAAAGGAGCATTAATCAGTTCGAAGAATGGATCCGAATCATATCCAAATTCACTGACATGACATCATCCGATGAAGTCCGCCTCAAAAGTTTACAAGACATAATGGAACAAATTGACCAGATTTTAAATCACTCTTCATACACCACATTTCTAGATGCGGCTATTCCCGTCTTCACTAAGTATTTAGTGGAAATTAGCATGCCAGAATTTGTCCAGGAGCATCCTCGTCATCAGTGTCGAAAGCTGGTAATCGAAATCATTCACAGGCTCCCTTCAAACGAGCCTTTGAGACCTCATGTCAAATCCATTGTGTCGGCAATGTTCAAAAATGTGGAGAAGGATAATGAAGAGAATGTTGTCAACTGTTTGAGGATAATTATAGAGTTGCACAAACAATTTAGACCTCCATTGACTGCAGAAACGCAGCAGTTTTTGAATTTTGTTAAAACAGTATTTAGAGATATTTCAAGCAAAATGGCGAAAATTTTCGAACAAAAGCCATTACTCAAAGTGAAGGATTTGAGTGAGGAGACGCTGTTGCCTTTGTTGGATGAGATTTTTGCGGTGACACCCATGCAAAATTTACAGGCGCCGGGAGAAAAGCCTAAGAATCTCATACCGAGAGCATCCAATTCTATGAAAGTGTTGCAGGAGTTACCCATCATTGTTGTTCTAATGTATCAGATTTATAAACAAAGTGTTCAAAGTGAAGTGGCAGAATATATACCTGTGATTATCACCACTATTTCACTTCATCCATCAGAAACACAAAGGTGCTGTGATATTTTAATGTTTAATTTTTTTCATCTCTACAAATACATGATTTTGGTTTGATCTGGAAAATACTAAAAAAATGCTTCATTAACAAAACAACAATGACAACAACGGCTATGTTTATACTTTTTGCATGCCATGACAAGTAGCTATTTTTAATGAATTTTCTTCAGCTTCAGCTTTCACCTCATTTTAAGTTTTCTTTTAACTGTTTTAAACCTTTTTTCTTGCATTTTGCTTGCGACAATAAAAACCGCAATGCTTGCGGTTTCGGAAATTTATTTTTAATGGAAATCAATCATTTGTCGACTAACAATTCTCATAACAGTCTAAATTTTTTTTGGCTTGTTATCTTGATGACGGTTCTACTTGTTTATTTATTTAATTGACATTATTTTCGGGGGAGGTGGTTCCTTTGAATATTGAAGCATGAAATGTATGAATTCTATGTAAAGTACACAACAATTTATGAAAACGTTTAACATAATATTTTCATTACGTTCTTTTACAGGGCGAGTCCGACGTTTAACAAGGAGATATTAGTGGAGTTCATGTCTGCTCAAGTTAAAACTCTTTCATTTCTTGCGTACATTGTAAAGCTCTACCAAGATGTGGTCCTGCAACACAGTAATCTGCTTGTAATTGGGTTCATTAACTTGCTCAAGTTTTGCCCACCCGAGGTTTCATGCCTCCGACGTGAACTTTACATAGCAGCTCGACACATTCTCAATACCGAGTTACGTTTCAAATTCGTTCCTTTCATGGAGAAAATGCTGGACGAAGATCTTATCGTTGGTCGAGGATGGACTGTGAATGAAACTATGCGGCCAATGGCATACAGTACATTAGCTGATTTAACTCATCATGTTAGACAACATTTATCATTAGCAGATCTTGTCCGGGCTGTATTATTTTTCTCATGCCAAGTTCACGACGAAAGTATAACACTAGGTATACAGACAATGAGTATCAAGCTCATTTTTAATCTTGTTGATAGTATTCGCCACAAGGCTGAAGCAGACTTGATGACGAGTGGGAGAGAAATTTTGTTGAGAATGTTGGACGTGTTAGCATTCAAGTTTAAAACGGTAGCACTTGTCCATTTACCCCACTACTATGACAAATTTAGTGGTGAAGTTGCTGCAGGGGTGGTGTCCAATAAGAGACCATCGGTGTCGTCAAATGATGGTATCATGGTTACGGGGGGCTTGGACGCAGCAACGGATGAAGTTCGTGCAGCGTTGTCTAGTGATAGTACTCCTGGTCCTGGAGGAAGGGACGAGCCATCCAAAAAGTTTGGCTTTCCTGCAAGTGCCGTGAACAACTTTACTTTGGCTGATAGTAGAACATTAGTGAAGACACTGGTGTGTGCTGTTAAAACGATTACCTGGGGTATACATAATTTGAGAGGGGTGCCTGCTCAAGGGCCTGATGGTCAGCCGGCCCCAGTTCAAGGGCAAAAGCCATTTACACCGAGGGAAATTGAGATTTATATGGAATTAATGAGATGGGGGTTGAAGGCTCTGGAGATTTATGCGGTGACACAGCCACAGGTGTCTGCCAATGGAAGTGTGACTTTGGTACCTCAACGGCCTATAAATCCACATGGAGTGAGGTCCAAGGAAGAAAAAGAAGTGTTGGATCATTTTGGATCAGTTGTAAGTACCCCATCTGTAATTGAGTGTATTTTTAGAGAAATTTTTAATATTTTGTCAACTCGTCTAATTTTGTTCGTCTTTTTTAGTTTCAACATCTCAACCCGTATACCTTTAGGGAGCTCTTTACAGTCTGCATCGACGTGTTTGTGGAGAGAACAGGAGAAAATCCAGCTATTCAACTGCTAGCGAATAATTTACTCGCGAATATGAATACTTCCCCTATCTTCGCCACAATTTTAGTTGAATTTCTTCTGGAACGTATGGAGGTGATGGGAGGAGAAGATACTGAGCGCTCCGCACTTTACCTGAAACTCTTCAAGCTGGTCTTTGGATCTGTCTCACTATTCCCCACGGAGAATGAACAAATGCTTCGTCCCTACCTCCGTGACATTGTAAATAAAGCTATGGAATTTGCAAGAAGTGCAAAAGATCCTTTCAACTACTTCCTTCTGCTGCGAGCACTGTTCCGTTCAATTGGAGGTGGTAGTCATGACCTGCTTTACCAAGAATTTCTTCCCCTCCTTCCAAATTTACTACAAGGCTTGAATTCTCTTCAGAGTGGTCTCCATCGTCAACAAATGAAAGATTTGTTTGTCGAGCTGTGTCTCACTGTACCCGTCCGTTTGAGTAGTCTACTACCTTATCTTCCACAACTCATGGATCCTCTAGTTTCCGCACTTAACGGATCTCCTCCTCTGGTATCCCAAGGTCTTCGCACATTGGAATTGTGCGTGGATAACCTTCAGCCTGAATTTTTGTACGAACATATTCAACCAGTACGAGCAGATCTTATGCAAGCCTTATGGAAAATCATGCGTACTCCACATGAGGGCTCTCCCATGGTAGCCTTTAGAATTTTGGGGAAATTTGGAGGAAGCAATAGAAAAATGCTTGTTGAACCTCAAAAATTAGAGTACCATGAGAAATCTAGTGCCGGTCAATGTCTTCTCTTGACATTTTTAGACCAAAAGAATACCGTGGCACTGCCAGTGGATAAAGTTGTGAGCGTCTCTGTGAAAACCTTGAGAACAGTTAATTGCTTCCCCAGTGGTCCCTCCAACATTGATCTACACTACAAAAAGCAGTCATGGGAATTTCTAAAAGGATTCGTTCTCTCTTCACTCTGCCGTGAACAAGAGAGATTTATCAAGAATAAATTGTTGCTACATGGGAAAATGTCAGATGGGCAGCAGTTCCAAAATAATGGTAGTAGTAGTACAAGTACTGGAAGTTCTATTTCAGTTATACAGCCTCAGGTGGATGAAATGTGTAGAGAAGTCTTGGTCAATGCTCTGACTGGGTGGATTATTGCAACAACAGTGAAAGAAATAAGAAAGGATGTTTATATTAGCCTTACTCAAATTCTTCGTCGTATGGCAATGGTGATGGCTGCACAGCAAGTTGGACCATTTGCTGATAAGACGGTACCTTCTCAAATGGATCCTTACGTTGTATTTGACGCTTTATTCAATGCATTAGCTTGTGAGGAGAAGGACCTTCGGAAACCAGTTGTATTTTCTCTCAGTGTTATAATGAACACTGTTATCCACATTGTTCACTCCAAAGAAAAGGTAAGCAAATTAAATATACCAAACTTAATTACAATACTGTTTATAAATATAATAAAAAATCAGTGGTTAAAAATTGTGTCCATTTATTCATTTTTTGCAGGCATTTTCACTGCCAATGATTGAGTACATTACTGACAAAATGTGCTCACTCTGTTATGAACGTGCCTGGTACGCCAAAATGGGAGGTTGTGAGGCCATTTCCTTTTTCCTGGACAATGCCTCATTAAGATGGGTTCTTCAAAATCACCTTCATGTACTCAAGGCGCTTCTCTTCGTTTTCATTGACCTCTACGGTGAAGTCTCTGCTGGTTCCATTGATGTTGCTAAAGCAAATATCACAAAGCTTATCAGCTTGGCATGTACTCCTGCTCAAGATGAAGAGTTAAATCAGCTCAAAATCAAATGTTTGGATACCCTTGCCCTAGAATTCGCTAAACGACTCACCTCCCCAACAAACCATGTTAGAGAACAGTGCATGCGGGGTTTAGAGCAGTTAGCAGAGGCACAAGGGCGCTCAGTCAGTGATCTCATTGTACCCCATCGTGAGGTCCTTGTAGACATGATTCCTCCCAGGAAACACTTGATTCGGCACCAGTCTGTACAATATCAATTAGGAATTCTGGATGGAAATGCTTTCTGTTTCTCTCTCCGTCCTCGTCTATTTTCTCTGGATATGAGTATAAATGAACACAAAGTTTTTATGAGTGAGCTCATCCTCCTTGGCGAAGCTGATGACTCCCAACTTACAAAGCTACCTTGTTACAAACTGGCTCCCAGTGTTATTCCTCCAAGAAAAGCTGTGCTCTCAGTACTCGCTTGTCTAACAGATGTTCCCATTCAACGGAATAAAATTATTGGAATTTTCCTCCGTCATCTAGCGTGTCACAACTTGGAACTTCAAAAACATGCATTTGAATGTCTGAAAAAATTTACAGAAAATGACCCCATCTCTCTAGAAGTTCAAACTGCTGCAATTCGACCTGTTCTTACTCAAATGACTCAGCTCAGAACAGTGAGTATTCATTTGCTCAGTCATCTTAGCTACTTGTACCAGCTTTTCCCTCACGCTATTCCAGAAAAGGTGTGGGATACACTAGTACAAATCTTCAAAAAATTCTTGGAAATAGCTGTGGTCAACTTCCAGAAGCAACCAAATAGATCTGGACTACATGAACTCAAGTTGTGTGTCGCTGTTGTAGAGTGTTTCCATCTTGTACAATCTAATGGACCGCGATTTATTGAGCCTTTGTGTCGTCTTTGCATGCAAGGTGAGAAGGTACTCAGCCTCAGCCGTGGAAACCCACTTCGTAAACCTCTCGTCAAGTTTCTCTTGAAGCATCCTGAAGAATATCTTAACATCATCCTTGCTCCTCCCCACATTATGCAACCTGAGTGGACGCGATTCTTTTTGTATTTTATCCGACAGCCAGAAGCTGACTCTCTTAGAAGAAGCTTAATGGCTAATCCTACTAGACTCATTACTTGGATGAATGTGGCAAGCCATCCCACTGTCAGCCTGCATACCCAGGGAGTTGTCCAAAACTATCAATTGAAAGCTGAGGAACAAGAAAACATTCAGTACCTTGCAATTAAAACCATGATGGTGTTGAACACTTTTGACGAAGATTGGATTTTGGGTACAGGTCAGAATCGTGGTGAAGTTGTCAGTGCCTTAAAGTCATTGTGGTGTAGTCCCATATACCAGTACAAAAGCAGTTCCAAACACATGACAAAATTGGAGCAAATTGATGTTGTACAACCAAACAGTCCAGTTCCAGGGGGCATGTCTCAAGAAGAGCGCATCTCAGCGAAATTTCGAGTAATTCGTTGGAAGGAACCCAATATGGTTGTCAAACTACTGCTCAGTTATTTCAAGAAGAATTCAACGGACTATGACTTGTTATTCCAGCTAATGCTCGCCTTTTGTGGGCGGCCTCTTCTTCATTATCACTTTTTCCGTGAGTTCCTGGAGAAAACTGTGCCCAAGTATAGTATAGCTTGGAAGAGACAATGCTTCTTAGAATTCCGACGTATTTACACCGATCGCAGTGTTGACGACGAGTTAAAATCGAAAATAATTCAGTTCGTCTTGATTCCCTGCTTCCAATACTGCTTTGAACGCGGACAAGGCAACGAACTGATTGGGTGTCAGCCCGGTTCTGGAGACTCTGACAGTAATCCAGAATCCATTGTAAACATTCTAATAAACGAAATCATTCCTCAAAAGGCAGATGATACGGTTGGAGATCACGTACGCATAGCACTATGCCAACTTTGTTGCCTCTTCCTGGACCAAGCACCTAACCACATTCACGACAACTCCAGTAAGAAACAAGGGGAAAAGCTTAAAAAGCTTGTGACATTTGCATGGCCTACACTCATGTTTAAATCTTGTGTAGACGCTAGTGTGAAATATTATGGCCACTTGTTGCTCAGTCATATCGCTGCCAAGTTTAACATAAACAAAAGAATAGTACTTCAAGTTTTCCATAGTCTTTTGAAAGCGTCCGTGCAAGAAGCGAAGCCAGTTGTAAAACAAGCTTTAGATATAATCACACCTGCAGTTCCAGTGAAAATGGAGGATGGAACCACAATGCTACTTCACTGGACAAAGAAACTTCTCTTAGAGGAAGGCTACTCAATGGGCCAGCTAATTCATTTAGTGCAGTTAATTGTAAGACATTGGAAGACTTATTATCCAGTAAGACATGGCCTCATACCTCACCTTATCCACGCAGTGAATCGCTTGAGCTTTACTCCAAACAGCTCCATGGAACATAGAAAACTAGCTGTAGACGTGGCAGAAGTGATTGTCAGATGGGAATTGGAACTGATGAAAAGTGAGGGTAGTGGGGAGGATGGAGGTCCAGATGCAAAACGTATACGTAGATTATCTGGTTCCAGCCCAGTTAGTACAAGTTCTACAGTGGTGATGGGATTCAGTGGAGGTGCCCCCGGCACAAGTTCAACAAGTATTGGAATGGGAAAATTACCCCAAATGATTGAAGCCATTCAGAATACCAGAAATATGCCGCTGGATGCTAATAATGTGGATAGTGTGTTAAACTTCCTGTTCCGTATGGCTTGTCATGTAAATGAGCCGAATGCCACGGGGCAAGGGAACACACCTGGAGAATTGCTGAGTAAAAGATGCCTCACGTTGATTAAGCTGGTTTTGAAACCAGACTTTTGGCATGATCACTTGAACAACGCCAAGTTGAACTGGATGGACAAGATTCTGTCTGGCTTGGAACCCAACCAAATAAGCTATCCCAACGTTTGCACCGCCTTAGACCTACTCACTTACATAATAAGTATAATGAGCAAAGAAGTGGTATTGGATAACATAAAGCTTCTCCAGAAAGGCATCATTGCTTGCATGACTTGCTCCAACAGACAAGTAATAAGAGCTGTTCACAACTTGATGTCTCAGCTGATGTCGTTATTCCCCTCCGAATTTCCTGGGGCTACGGCAACCACTTCCAATCTCCAGAAGTATGATGAGCTGGACCCTCTCTACACTACTGTTAGTAAAGTGGTATATGAAGGACTCAATGCTTATGATAAGGTAACCACTGCAGCGCCACAAAGTCTTCTAGGAGCGTTGATGATGTTGAAAGCGGCGTGTGTAAATAATCCCAGCTATATCGACAGGATAATATCAAGTTTCATGAAATGCCTTACGAAGCTTGCTCGGGAGCATCTGAATCCAAATGCATCACCAGCAGATCAGTCTACCGCCACGGATTTACTAACTACTAGTCTTGATCTTGTGAAGAATCGGGTGGGTGTAATGGGTGTGGAAATGAGAAAAAGTTTCATTGGAAGTGTTCTTGTCAGCTTAATCGAGAAGTCACCAGATGCAAAAGTGATGCAAACAATAATCAAAATGTTGGAAGACTGGATGAAAAACAAGAACCCTGTGGTGGTCAATCAAGCACCAAGTATCAGGGAGAAAAGTATACTTCTTGTGAAGATGATGCAAAATGTGGAGAAAAGATTCCCAGGAGACCAAGAGCTGGTCGCAATGTTCCTCGACTTGATCAACTTTATTTACAGAGATGAGCAGTTAAAAACGACGGAATTGAATAGCAAGTTAGAACCTGCATTTTTGAGTGGTCTACGGTGCAGTCAGCCAGCAATTAGGGATAAGTTTTTCCAAGTGTTTGATGGAAGTATTAAGAAAAGATTGTATGAGAGACTGCTGTATATTGTATGCAGTCAAAATTGGGAGGCAATGGGAGCACACTATTGGATCAAGCAGTGTGAAGAGCTTTTGTTTGCGACAGTCCTAGCGTCAAAGGTTGAATTGAGTCCAAAAGAATCTCAAATTCCAGCGGTAAGTCATGGATTTGGCTTGTTGGAAGCAGACCAAAAGGAAATTTTCATGAAAATTGATCCGGATGTGACATGTGAGCCTAAAGACCACGAGCAGCCATTTATTCAGGCACTAGAAAGAGATGTGGATGCGTTAGCAGCTTGTGATGAAAATGACGAGGCAGCAGTTGCCGATGCAGTGACAAGATTAGAAGAAGCTTTTATTAAAGAAGGATGGCATGAGCCAAGCCATTCATATGCAAACGTGAAGATAATGCTGGAAAAGGATAGGGAGTGGAGTGTTGGGGTCGTCAAAGGTATTAATGTGAGTGCACTTGTAAAGCCCCTTGTGCAACTATGTCATTTGGATACTGGACTGGCAGAGCAAATCTGGATTCAATTTTTCCCCAGAGCTTGGAAAATTTTAAGCGAAAAGCAGCAAATGGCTTTAGCTAATGAAATGGGGCCGTTTTTGTGTAGTGGAGTTCACGTTCTTCAGCAGCACTGTAGTCCCAGTGCATTGAATACTTTTGTGGAGGCCATGTGTCAGTGTGTACCTGCGATACCTCTGAAACCCAGCGTGATATACTATCTTGGGAAAACACACAACTTGTGGCATCGTATGGCCTTGTACCTGGAACAACTTGCGTTTGACACATGTCCTGCTCCTTTCATCAAAACGAAAAAAGAACCAATTGCGTCGTCAACTACTCCAGGGGGAGTGGTGGACTGTTACGACTTTGATGCATCTTCATCATCATCATCTAATAGCTCCGTAGTTGCCACTGTAGGCAATACAACAGGTGGTTCTAGTGCGACTTTTAGCCAGGCTGCTGCAATGATTCCCGAAGTACTCGACTCCCTCTCTGAACTCTACGCCCAACTGAGAGAGGATGACCTTTGGGCTGGACTCTGGCAAAAACGGTCAAAGTACCCGGAAACCAACATCGCCATTGCTTTTGAACAACAAGGCTATTATGAAAAGGCACAAGGTGCTTATGAACTAGCTATGAGCAAGGCACGTGTGGACTTTGCCACAACTACTCCAGCCACTTCACAAATCGGAGAAGTGAAATTATGGGAGGAACACTGGCTCAAGTGCGCCAAAGAGCTAAATCAATGGGATATAATTCAAGAATACAGCGCAAGCAAGGCAGGTAGTAACAGTTTCATGGTACTTGAATCCGCTTGGCGAAATGGATCATGGAACACGGCTAAAGAGGCACTTTCCAATGTGGAACTCGCCTGTCCTAGGGAACAAGCTTGGAAAATGCATTTGATTAGAGGCTATCTTGCAGTGTGCTCAAGTGAAGATCAAAATTTGAACATTGTCGACCGTTACGTAGACGGAGCCCAGACCCTCTGTATAAAAGAATGGAAAAGACTACCTTCCCTTGTTAGTAACGCACACATTGGAGTTCTCCAAGCTACCCAGCAAGTGGTTGAACTTCAAGAAGCAACAGTCATTCATCAAAGTCTATTAGCTAATAGACCCGGAGCTCTTCATGAAATGAAAAGTGTAGTGAAAACTTGGCGAAATCGTTTGCCATGTATTTCCGATGATTTGAGTCACTGGTCAGATATTTTCAGTTGGAGAACGCATCACTACCAATTTATCGCAAGCCATTTTGCCGAGCAACAGTACTCAACAAGTGGTCCCACCACTCCCGCAGGAAGTACCACTCCAGTACAACCACCTCCAGGCTCAACCACACCTGGGGGCTCTGCCAGTGTCCCCACAACTGTAACAGTTGGCTCTAATAATGTTCCACCAGGAAGTGGAACCCCGACATCCACACCATCCGGTTCATCTTCGGATCAAGGCAGTAACCAAACCATGCTGGGTGTTCATGCCTCCGCGCAGGTTCAGATTCACAATTTTTCCATCCACCATCATTGCCAGGTCTGTATTCGCTAACCAGTCATTCCAAAGAAAAAAAATTATCAAGCGTAATCGACAATCCACTTTTCAAACTAAACGTATTACAGAAATAATTCAGTAATAATGATAATAATCCCTAATAATATTTTACAATAGGTCTTACCTCTCTGAATTTTTGTACAAACCGCAATACCAAAAAATAGTTTTAAATTTGTACATACATATACGCAAAAAACAGTCTCGAAAGTATTTTATGTTGTGTGTTTTAACTATTTGTAAAAATTTTATGTCAGTTTTCTTCTACTTGATTTCATTCAGTTTTTTACAAATTAACTGTGGGAAGTTGTCAAACGTTTCTTTCTTTTGATTGCGTCAATTTTTATCAATCTTGAAAATTGAGTTGTACGTAAACTTTTTCATTTGGACTAACTGTTTTTATTTTTTAATGTGTTCTCATTATTACTATGTCATACCTCTCTTTTAAATGTGATCACTGCTCTGAATGTGTTTTAATCACGCTAGGGTTCATCGTTATACATACATTACATGTAATTTCATGTCTTTCCTGTTCAGAAAATGTCGACTTCCTTCATCCTTCTTTTAAACTCAAGTTTAAAAATTGTAATATTATAGCTGTGTGTTTTAAATTCATCTGTGGTAACTACACAAGTTCATAATCATAATAATGTTTGGATTTTTAAACGGATAAATGGTTAGCCAGCACAGAAAATGGCAGTGGTAAACGTAAAGAATACATTTTTTTGTTTTATATAACTTTTTTGCACAGTTAGCACTTTAAGAATTTCGCAAGCTTTTTCAAAATTAGACTCTGTTTTTTCTATTGCTTATTGGGTCCCAGAGTGGTTTTAATTTTTTATTGCGAGTAGTTGTTAGCCCAGTTTGTAGATATTTTTTTTTGTAATTAACATCAGCTTGGGAAATAATGAGTTTATTTCAGTAGTTTATTTACGCGCATGCTGCAGGAGTATAGTTTAAAATTTCTTGAATATTTTAGGTTTCTTAGCTTGGGATTTTTTTAATCATTAATTTTTCTATACATTATAACCATGTTCATGTTTTGTTCACATGACGCATTCGTTTATGTGAGTGGACTGGTCTTACATCAGTGGACATTGTATATAGAAACTAATCTTGGTTGTTGTATTAAACTAGCCAGCTTTTGTTATTTGTTGCGCTTCTTATGCTATTTTTTTAAGTTGCTTATCTGCTGTATGTAATGTTTATGCAAACAACACTCAATACTTAAGAAATGGTATAGCTAATATGTTTTCCTTGATTTTGCAGGCTATTTGTCATTTCGGAAAAATAGCACGAAAACACAGTTTGGTAGGTGTAGCTCTGGAAACTCTCAGCAAAATCTACGCCATTCCCTCCGTTCCAATCGTAGACTGCTTCCAGAAGATCAAGCAACAAGTAAAATGCTACATTCAACAAGCCCAAATACTTGGCAGAAACGAGCTACAGGAAGCCCTTGAAATTGTCGAGTCCACAAACTTGAAATACTTTGCCAAAGAAATGACTGCAGAGTTTTTTGCCTTGAAGGGTCTCCTTCTCTCCCAAATTGGGCGATCTGACGAAGCAAATAAAGCATTCTCAGCCAGTTGTCAACTTCACGACACCCTAGCAAAGTCATGGGGCCATTGGGGAGATTACCTTGAACAAAGTTTTACCCGAGATCCAAGACAAATGCACTTGGGCATTTCAGCAGTCACCGCATTCATGCATGCTTGTCGTCATCAGAACGAAGCAAAAAGTAGAAAGTATGTCGCCAAGATTCTATGGCTTCTCATGTACGACGATGATAAGGGCACCCTTGCAGACGCTGTTGATAAATATTGCATGGGTGTTCCAGCCATACAGTGGCTTCCTTGGGTACCTCAACTCCTTTCCAGCTTGGTTCGTCACGATGGTAAAATGGTTATCAACGTTTTAAATCAAGTGGGTCGTATGTATCCTCAAGCTGTGTACTTCCCCATACGAACTCTCTACTTGACACTTAAAATGGAACAAAGGGAGAAGGTAAGAAGTGCCGAAATGATTGCAAATCAGTCACGACTTCAACAACAACAACAACTGCAGCAGCAGCAGCAGCAACATCTTGGGCAAGGAGGCCAAATACCAACTCAAGACGGTACTGTAACAAGTGGAATAGATCCAAATGCAATTAATACACAACAAGGTGACTCTACGGCTGCCGGGTCAAATGCAGGGCAAAATATTCAGGCAGGGGACAAGACCCCCCCTCGAAGTGCTCTTGAAAGGGTGATTCAACAGGGTTACATGGATGGGAATCTTATGAAGGCGTCTCCACCAATGTGGCGTTGTTCCAGAATTATGCACATGCAACGTGACCTTCATCCAACTGTCTTATCCAGCCTTGAGGGAATCGTTGATCAACTTATGTACTTCAGAGAGAATTGGAGTGAAGAGTTGCTGAAACAACTCAAAATTGGTTTGACAAAGTGTTATGGGATAGCGTTTGAAAATAGAAATAGTGTGATGGAGACGGCAATGCCGCTTCAAGTGCATAATTTTGTGAGAAAGTTGGTGACAACTTTTGGAATAAGTGAGTGAAAATTTGTTTATTGTCTTAATGCATACGATTCGCCACCTCTCAATTCAATAATTCTACGGAAGGGTGGTATTTTAATTTCAATAATAAAACGTTATAAATTATATTGTAGATTCACAAACTGTGGGGCAAGCTGTCGTACAGAGTCAAGGGAGTCAGCGCCAACAACCCAACGACCCTGCCTTCAATCTACTAAAAACACAGTTTACTCAAGACTTTGAAAACTCAACACATCTCAAGCTTCACAGTTTAATTCAAAAGTTGCGCAAGTGGATAAAGATTTTGGAAAGTAAGACAAAATCTTGTGCACGCACTTTGCTTTACGAAGACCGCAGCAAATTTCTTCTCAGTTTTAACCTACAAATTGCTGAAATTGAGCTTCCTGGCGAGTTCCTAATTCCAAAGCATGCGCACTATTACGTCAAAATTGCCAGATTTCAACCGAAAATTGAGGTGATCGTGAAACATCAGTACACAGCTAGAAGGATGTACATTCGAGGTCACAACGGGAAAGTTTATCCATATCTAGTTGTTCATGACAGCATTGTCGGTGATGCTCGAAGGGAAGAACGAGTTCTTCAAATGACAAGAATGCTGAATCACTTTTTGGGCAGGCAGAAGGTGACAGCCAAGAGGAATATGAGGTTTACTGTTCCCAAACTTGTGGCAGTTTCGCCTCATTGCAGACTCATCGAAGATAATCCAGCAAGTATTACGCTAGTCGAAATGTTCAAGTTGTATTGCAGTAAAAAGCAGTTGGAGTATGATTCCGCCATGTTGAGATACTACGAGAAACTTGCAAACATTCAGGTATGCTGGAAATATTTTAATTATTAAATTGTATTGACAATTTCTAGGAGTGATACTGACAAGGGACATATTTTTTGTGTTGTAGACGAGGGGTGGCCAATGCTCGCATCATCTACTGCGAGAAATTTTCCGGGATATACAGTCAACTTTAGTACCCCGACAAATAATGAAGGACTGGGCTTGGAGTAATTTTGTGACTCCATCAGATTATTGGATGTTCCGGAAAATAGTAAGTAGACTCAACATTTACATTTTAGGCAATGGAATAGTAGTGTTGGCAGTATGTTATTTTTTCCTTTTATTTTCTCCAGTTCACTAATCAAGTATGTTTGAGTGGATTTGCTGAGTATGCTTTCCATCTCACACGCCTCAATCCAGAGATGATGAATCTCCACCAGGACTCTGGAATGGTGAACATTTCGTACTTCCGGTTCGATATTGATGACAACACTGGAGATCTGGATGCCAACCGACCAGTGCCCTTTAGACTTACTCCAAATATTTCAGAGTTTTTAACGCCAAACGGTGTCAACGGTCCAGTTGTTTGTGGTATGATAGCACTAGCCAGGTGTATGGTATATCCAAACTATAAACTACAAGCTATCCTCCGAGCTGTTCTGAGGGATGAAATGATAACGTACATAAAGAAGAAGCATGATGATAGAGATATCATGGTAGCAATGAGTGGACAGCGTCCAGAGAATCGGGAGAACGAGTCGGAAATTGTGATTAACATGGTTAACAAGGCTGTAAACAGCATCATGTCTAGACTGACAAGTTTAAGTACTTTTGACGGCTCAGAAAGCAAGGTACGTTAGAAATCAATTTTACTCAATCAAGTTAACGGTTTAAATATTTTTATCGGAAATTATACTTAATAATTGTTTTTAATTATCCACTTTTCAGGTGAGTACTTTGGTCGCAGCTGCAAATAGTACGGATAATTTGTGCAGAATGGATCCTACATGGCTTCCATGGTTATAAATTACGCAAATCTAGTTAATTTTTTATTGTTTTCTTATTTCCATACTTTTATAATATATCAAGACTTTATAAAAAAAACTGTTTATATGTGAAATTAGTATGAAGCAAGTGATATCTATTGAAATTTGTAACTAGCTGTTAAGTATTTTTAGGACTAAAATACCAAGTTATCAAAATATTTTAGATATATTTTACTATGTTCCAATTTTGTAAATAATCTCGCCCTAAAAAGGTATATTTCAAAATGTACAAGAATATTAGAATGGATATATTTATACCGATATAATGAAATGAAAGTGGGAAGTATTATTTCATACAATTTACTTGAAAATACATTTATTGCATGTATTATAATTATTACATAAATATATTAAAATTATGGAAAGAAATTGTGAAAACTAAAGTTTTAAAAAACCCACTTAAAACTTGCAATAGTGAATAGTTCAAATTAATTTCACTTGGTAGTTCATTTTAATTATATGTCAGTAATTATAAGTAATGCACTTTTAATTGTTTCTCATACATCTGCCGATTATAGCTTAATAATTGTTTTGTTAAATGTAAGAAAATGTTATACTGATTATCTTTCATTAGTTGTTCTCTATTATAGTGTATCATGACGTTAACTATTATGAATTGGCTCTTAAACCAATTCTATTCTATACAATTAAATATTTGTCGAAACAAAAATTGTTTATTGGGAGTAAAATGTTTATTAATTTTTTAAGACTAACTATTCATTGTTCAAAGCTGATGTCATTCATCATTAATTTAGTCATTGTCATTAGTAATGTCCTGTTCATTACCACTAATTTTGTACCGATCGCCATCAATTACTAATTTAATCGTCCCCAGGATTGCTATAGTATTTAAGGCCCATCTTACATCTTACCTTCAATTCACGATCACTACTACTTCAATTTGATTGTCAACTCATTGTTCTTTGTTCTTGCAGAATTAAACGTTGTATTTAGTAAGCACGCCAACAATACTCAATACACTTTCATATACTAGCATAAAGTACCCTTTCATTGTGTAAAAAACGCGCTCTGTTTAAAACACCGTTCTGTTTCAAACAGCAATGCAAAATGTACAGCACTTGACTAAGGGGTCCTTTCCACTCCAAGTTGCCTATTAACGTGTAACTTTAAACGTACTGGTTTCACCACTACACCACGTAATAGAAGTACCCGAAATATTGGGAACAGTATAAAGCATTACTTATCCGTTTTGAATCTCTGTCCTTTTTGACTCAACGTGTGTACACCCCCTTAAAATCCAGGTAAGCTGCTGGATTGCAGGATGTTTTTAAAGAAAATATCCAGAATTTAGTCGCACCGGTTGGCAGTGTTGCTTTTTTGAAGAAGTAATTAGTTCAGTAATTACCCTTCAGTCTAGATTCGGTACTTAAAAGGATATTGATTTGTAAAACGGTCATCTTTAGTATTGCGTAAAAAAGGTAAACTGGCATTGACATTTTGTAATCTTTGTTTGCTAATGCAATGGCATAGCATAAGAGGTACCTAATTATTTGCGCAATACATGGTTTCAGCATGGGCAATTGAAGATTAGTTGTGATTCGATAGTTTGTTTCAATTATTAATGTAATTTGTTTTATGGTTGCCAGGTTGAATTGAAGACAATGTCGGCGTTTAGAGGTGGAGGCGATGCTGGTGTTCCGGTGAAGAAAGAACCGGTGGATGAAACTGTGAAGTTGGAGCTTAATGACGAGGAAGCTCTGTTGAAGACTTTTGATCCTGTGGCTCATCAGTTGGAACCGACTTTTCGGATTACTAGCTTCACAGAGCTACGTGGATGAGGGTGTAAAGTCCCCCAGGAAGTACTTGACGTACTCTTGGAGGGAATTAAGGAGGTACCCAAAAAGGAACCTCAACTTCTTAAACCTTACCAAACCGGGATGCCAAAACTTGGTAAAAGTTAATATTTATTATCGATTGATTGGCTTAATTGATATGTAGTTTTAGTAAAATTTGCTGATGCATGATGTTCATATATTGCAGGTATTGGTATGGATGCATCTGTTATTCCATTAAGACATGCAGGATTGTGCCTAGTTCAAACTACAGATTTTTTCTATCCAATTGTTGATGATCCATATATGCAAGGTAGGGATGAAGATGAAAGCGTCTATAGCTATTTTTATTTAGTCTCTAATTGCAGTATTTCATTTTTCATTAGTCGGAATGATTGTTTGAATTGTGTTGTATAATTAGGTAAAATTGCATGCGCCAACGTTTTAAGTGATCTCTACGCAATGGGTGTTACTACTTGTGACAACATGTTGATGATTTGCGGAATTTCTAATAGACTGACTGAACGTGAGAGAGATGTTATTGCACCATTAATGATGCGCGGTTTTAAGGTAATTATAAAAATATAATGATAATAATTGTTTAGAAACCCTATTTGAATGTAGGCATGGGATAACTTTATTGTTAATATTATTTTTGACAGGATGCTGCTCTTTGTGCAGATACTGATGTAACTGGAGGACAGACTGTACTTAATCCTTGGATCACTATTGGAGGAGTTGCTACAAGTGTTTGTCCACCACACGAAATAATTATGCCTGAAAATGCAGTACCTGGAGATGTTCTTGTTCTTACGAAACCATTGGGCACTCAGCTTGCTGCTCTAGCTCATCAGTGGCTTAACATTCCAGAAAGATGGAATCGGATTAAGATGGTGGCCTCAGAGCGTGATGTGAAGAAAGCGTACAGTAGAGCAATCGATTCCATGGCAAGACTGAACTATACAGGTGCTTTTTTATGAACGATCACGTCTCCAATTTCTAAATATTTTTCTGGCAATATTTATTAATTTATTTGCTCTGTTTTTATAGCTGCTCGCCTAATGCACAAGCATAATGCTCATGGTGCTACAGATGTTACTGGATTCGGCCTTTTGGGCCATGCAAAAAATCTGGCAAAGAGTCAACGCGGTGAAGTGTCCTTTACTATTCATAACCTACCGGTGATAGCTAAAGTTAATGCGATGGCGAAGGCATCCGGTAATATGGTTAGATTGCAAGCAGGAGTGCTTCCAGAAACTTCAGGTAAAAACATATTATTTAACTTGAAATGACCTGATATCCATTAGTTTGGCTTTTAGAAATGTATTACAAATTTGTTTACTTTTAATTGTGTATAGGCGGTTTGCTCATATGCTTCCCCCGAGAACAAGCTGCAAACTTCTGCAAAGAAATTGAACGAGAAGAAAAATATCAAGCGTGGATTATTGGTATTGTAGAAAAGGGTAACCGAACAGCAAGGATTATCGAAAAACCTCGTGTGATTGAAGTTCCTCAGACCGACACCTTTGGAGCCTTATGGTAGAAATGAAGCATAAATATCTCAATCCCAGCCATTGTATTGAATAGTTTGCATTTTGTGTATATTTCTATCATCTTGTACTCATTTGCTAATCAACCATTATATACCTCTTTATTAGTCATTGTTAATTACTCCCAATTATTTTGTCTAGTTCAGAATATTATTAGTTTACTTCGTATGTATATTTTACGTTATTACGCCATCGTGTATTTTATCAATTTGAACGATGATGATGTTATTTTGAGTTGCTGAATTCCAGTAGTTTCTTGTATTTTCATGATTGGATAAGGGGAAATGGATGAAATATTGTCCTCTCTTAACCATGATATTTTTTCAAATACAAGGGCTTCTTGGATCAGTAATTTAGATTAATTGAGTTATCATAATAATCAAATATTACACCTTGGTTTTGTGCTATTTTCAGGTAAACCTTTTTGTTTTACTTGCATTTACTGTGGTTGGTTTATTTTACCAACCACGACTGTTGAGATTAATTTAGTATTTTTTGCTGTAGAAGTCTAGTTTGATTGCGTGCATAAATGATTGTTGATTTTTGTATGTGGCATAATAATAAAGATAATAGTTTGAAATAATAATTCTATTTGTTTTCAAACTCGTTATTTATTTACATAGCTTTTATGTTATGATTCATCACTTTATCAGGCCACACATTCCTTTCTACTCACAAAATAAACTGCTGCCTGTACTGTATACCATTTCAAAAGACATTGGCATGCGTATTAAGTTACGCGTTCTAAAAACATAAACACACTCAAGTGCAAATGAGATAGGGATGCCGTTTGGCTGTTGATGATCATCACTATTATAATGGGATGCTCGAGAAGCATCAAGGCCTACACACTTTTACTTGTCAATAGTGCGAATGGAATACTACTACAAATTTTTACTACGACTTTTTCCCCCTCTACTACAAAAGACATCTTCCTTATATCATACAAGTATACATGTAATAGCATGTATTTAGGTGAAATGTTTACGAAACCCAAAAAAAATTTACTTGCCACGCCACGCAAGCAACTTTTTTACACAACGCATCATAATATAATATCATTATCATCATCCACAAAACAGTTGAATTTTCTTGTTGAATAGACTCTTTTTTCCCTTGCACAATAACACAGTATACTCCCATCATCCCATATTCCAATTTTTTTTTTAAAAATCTCTTTTCAGTGAACTGATCTGCTAAACTGGCTTGACTGACTAACCTGATCCGATCCTCATCCTCATCACATTTTCAACTCTAGGAAACAAAACATTTTAAAATGCTAAGCTTTCATAATGTATTCATATAAGTATGTTATCATCAGTGCTATCTAACGCTGCTGTGTATGTGTGCACCCATTTATGTTAACGATGGTACGATAGGACATCGAAAAAAATGTAGGAAAAAAATGAAAAGTGCTACAGTAAAGCACTCATCTCTTCATAATATCCTCCTTTAAGTCAGTCTTGTCTTGTCCTCAAGCTCGTAATTTTTTAAAAGTGTTTTTTTTTCAGAAGAGTATAGTTTCTTTTTATCAGACACAATTTTTTTTATTACGAAAACTATTGCCATTCGCTTTTTTGGCGTTGCCTTCCACTACCACCGCCGATCGTAATCCTCCCTCCCTTTTCTCTGTAAATTATATCGCTGCTATACATACTCACATAAAAATAATAATAAAAAGCGTCTTCCACAACCCGTTCCACCTCCTGTTTTATACACGCCACCACCATTAGCAATACCATCCTATTATCATCCTTCTTATCATCATCATGATCATACTTTTTTTGAACCACCAAAAAGCATGAATCTCTTCGTAGTATTTTTTCAGTTGAGTTGCAGAATTCGTCCAAAAAATATTATTCTTTCTTGTTCCTCTCCACAAACTTGGTTTCTAAATAAACATTAGTCCGAAGTTAGCGTACAGTTATTTTTTGCTTGTCTTAATCACTTCGTATTTTTGTCCAGAAAGGTGGTATTAAAGTGGAACGTGGAAAACAATAATATTCATTTGAAAAAAAGAAGATTTTTTGAGGTTGAAATCGTGTCATTTTCTTATTTTTTTATACCAAAAAAATAACAAACACATTTAAAAGCTTTTTGTGGAACAAAATAGAGTAAAAAAAGACAAAAGGACAAGTAAATGCAAATGAGGAAAGAGGTACATAGAAAAAACAAAAGTAGAAAAGTGCAAGTTGAGTGTTTCTTTAGGAGTCCACATTTTGCATTACAAATAGAATTGCGTGCCATGTTTATTATGAGTCTTTTGACAAGATCAAGATGAGTACAAGGCTTTACTGCTCTTAAAAAAGTCGTGCTCTCTTTTTTTCGTTTTCAAAGACAAGGCGACCAACGACTAACGACGTCTCGTCTGATCGAAAAAAAACACACATTTTTTTGGGTTTTTTTTGCAGAATTGCAGATTCTACGCAACTTGTAGCTTCAACGCACTTTTTTGTGTCTGAAAATATGAAGTGAGGAATCAAGGGGAACTTGTTGAAGTGAATCAGTACAAGGCAATTGGATATTTCAAATTTCAACATTGCATGCAAAACTGTTGAATGCAAGGCTGAAGTTGAATAGGTGTAGTATGGAATATGAATTGCTTTAAATACTATGTTAAATGACAGTTGATATTAATCAACAGGTGAAAAATAAGGCTACTAGTTTATCATATGACGAAAGTTTGCTGTGTAATTTAAGTTCAAAGTAAAGTAAATACATTTTTATCATCGGATTGGTAATTTTCAGTTTTCATTTACCTGTATCAAGTTGCCCCGATTCTTTGGCTAGTTTTGTGTTTGGCAGTTAATGTAACTGTGAACATAATACTTTAATACAGGAAAGGTTTTGTCAAAAACGTAAGTTAAATTTTAAGGATAAATATACAGCTTTTCTAAACCTTTTTAACAGTGTTTTGTTAATATGAATATTTGAAAATATATATGTTCCATAAACTTTATTCTGCAAATTACAGCTTGTAATACTTATCAACTACAAAGCTGCAAATATGTTGAATATTATTTGAACTTTTAAAATGTTTAAATGTATTTCACCCGTCATCGTAATCATAATTATTGGTAGTCTATAAAACAAGAGAATTGATACAAGGCAACTCTTTTTAAAACTTATTTCTGTCGGTATATAGAAGGCGAATTATTGCATTTCGAACATAGAGTATGTACTGTCTATATTTTGGAAAAGGAGATGCACGTTACTACATAACATTTATGGATATTACCTTGAAACAAACATGCTGTTGAAATAATTTCACTATTCTCTCATAAAACTTTTCTCTATCAGATAATAAATTTCAAAGAAACGCTTTTTTTCAACCGTTCGTTGGTACTAAAGTAGAGCAGCATATTTTATGGAAATGCTTGTGTATAGAGATTTCCTGTGTGTCTACCATTGTGCAAAATATCAAATTCGATTTTTAAAGATTCCTTTATCCATTTTCTATAAAGTATTTAAGCAAACTGCAGATTTTTAAAAAACTAATTTTTGAAATTTCTAATACTTCACACAGGTATCTTGCTTTATTTTGCAATTTTTACTTATCTAAACTTGTTTAAAAGTAGTTTATTTGATTTTTTCCAAAAGATTTAAAATAGGACGAACAAATGATATGCGTGTCATAATTACATATTGTAAATAAACCAGACACACAGTGTTAAGTAAAAGAGTGGAATAAACGAATAAACTTGTACAAAAAAATCTTTTTTAAAAACTTTCCGCAGCAAAATAATGGACTATTATTTTGTACCATTTAAATAAAATAGTTATGTGTGGGTAGAAAAGTACGAAATAGGAGACTGAGAAATCGGGTTAATTTGGCTGACAGCAATAATAATATATAGCATTGAACATTCAACCCTGAATTTAATTTCATGTAAAATGGATAGATACATAAAAACGAAACGCCATCATCATCATTACTATTCTTGTCAACTCTCTTGTTCTTCTTGTCACCGTTTTAAAACCATCTTTCTCTCTTTCATGCCTGCCTCACTGTCAAGGGGTAAAAAAAAATGATAAAAAGAGAGAAAAAACTCGTGTGGATTGCAAATTGCAAAAAATGCAGGAAAAGCATTTGTTTTAAATTCATCACGAGGAAAATGGCAATGGCATGACATTTTTTGGACAACAACTAAAAAACATCTCAGATTTCATCATGATGGCATGGCATCCTGGTATGTACATATTTATCATCGTGTGGCGTGTGGCTTAGTAGCCCATTCTTCCATCAGCAAGCTTGCTTCTTCACACTTCACACTTCTTTCCAAATTCCTTTTTAAATGTGACTCTATATATTATATCCTCATCATCAGTACTCTTTTGTCTTGTCTTTATATCAAGATCATAAGATAGATTGGATAGGAAAAACCCTAAATGAATAATAAAATTTAAAACGAAAAACTTGGAAAAGTGTGAAGGACAAGAAGGATTTTGTAAGCATGTCAGTGCCTTTTAATGGTCATTTTTATGTACAACCAATACTTAAAGTAGGGCACTGTTAATAAATCATGTTCATGCTTTATTGATGGCGAGCCGGAAAAAGATAAGAAATACACTTGAAATGTTGAAATACTTTTTTTTGTTCTGTTTTGAATGCGTCCACATTCTAAAGAAGCGGAATAACAAGAGCACATTTTCATCTCACTTCTATTTTCATGTCAGTGAAGTCATTCCATCAATGCCATTCACTCGACACGGCCGATGATGGTATGAATAACAGATAAATGACAAGGGAAAAATGAATAGTTCTTGTATTAAATTATAGTTTAAAAATAGTTTTATATGATATTTTCCAATAAAATCAAAATCATTACGAGAATTGTGCTCCATAAAAATTTAAAGTTTAAAGAATGCGGCGCACACAAAAGCTGAAATTCCATGTAAAACCATTAAGAAAATTACATGTTATGTTTATTCCATATATTATGCTTTATATTATTTTAGAAGTCAAACTCAATAGCAATATTTAAACTGAGATAAATTTTCAAAATCGTCATCAAAGCGATGAAGGTAAGCATGATGTGCAAAATAATTTTTAATTAGATGGGCAACAATCTTTTCCACATCTGCCCCTATGATAATTTTCAAAGTAACATTTGAAATCTACATAAATCATTTTAAAGACATTAGATGCTTAGAGTGAATCGGCTTAGAGCTGACAATAAATAAATGGATATTAGAATTTTTCATAAAAACAACTAGAATAATGATCAATGCTGGCATTTAAAACACAACAACAACTGTAAAAATAGCATTTACCATCCCAACACCTGCCACCATCTGGCTCCGCCAATAATCCAAGAACAACAAGGATTACATATTTATTAAATGCGATTTGATTAGGATTTATTTTTTTCAAAAAAAATTATTGCTATTGCGTTGTCGTCGTAAACTTGATAATGACTAAACTGACCTTTGATACGGAAGCTTTCTCAACTGACTAGAATTGGCAATTGGCAGATTTTATGTACATATTTACTTTAGGAAAAGTATGAGACGAAAAAAAATCTTACACAAAGAAGCATATATGCAACCCAATTTTTTCAGTAGCAACTATAGCCAACGTTTGCCACGGTTAATTAGTTAGACCATTTTTTTAATTGCCAGTAAAACCAGTCAAGTGAAGCATTCAATGCTGTGCTACTGAGCACTTGCGAACTTGTGAGAAATCGCAAGGTTTTTTCTCATTCCACGTTCAACCTTTAAAGTATTCAGACTCAGTCAGCCAAAAAGTCAAGTCAGCATGCATGCAACCGTCTCCTCTCCGTGCGCGTCCGCGTCCGGTGGACGATCACGATGAGAGATAAACAGCTGTAAACAAGTTTGTTCTCCTCCAAATAAACTACCCCTCTGGGAAGTTTAAAAGACCCATTTTTGTAGTTAAATTACTTATATTTGTATGTATCTATGTATTTTCTCAACTTATCTAAGAGAAAGTTAAGAACCAACGTTTTGGCTTAGACTATTCCAATTTCATGTCCACCAATTTATAGCGCGACGCCCTTCGCCATGCCATGCCATATCCCCATTTGTTCCTCTTGAATTCATTTACCTTGTAAATGATGATCTAATCACCATGATAGTATCGTCATGTCATGTCATGTATCCTATAAAAATCATCATTATCAGTTTACTCCTTCACACTAATTATGTAAATATGACCGTTAATACTCCTCCACACACCAAACGGCACGGTTGTTCAATGTTATTAAGCGGCTTGACTGCTGGGAACTACGACGGTTGTGGGTGATGAAAAAGCTTCTTTTTTTTCCTCGTTCGACATCGGCATCACAAAACCACCATCAAACAGTATCGTATCTCTACACAAAAATGCATTTTTTTTTAGATGTAGAAAAAATGGAGGTGGTTTGGAGTGGCTGTGGCTGACTACTTGGTCGTTGGAAATGTCATGCCAACTCCACTCATAATTTACATCTGTTCTCCTTCCTTGGATATCCTGGCGTGCTTTCAGAGAAAAGGGGAGGACGATGGTTGGTATTATGATATGATATGATACACGCTTTAAAATTATATGCGACTATACTATTTTATCGTTTTTTTTCACAATGAACAGTGAGGAAGAAACGCATGTGTGTCAAGTCAAGTCAAGTAGATGATTAGTTGGACGGACACCATCGACAATAAAATCAAAATTATGCTGTCAATATAACGGAAGTTGAGAGATAACCTGCCACTATTTCATATAAAATCATAAGAATATTTTTAAACTATGAAATAAACAGCCTATAATATGGAATGTGGTGTGGTATATATTTGCGAATGAATATTTACTAAAATTCATCAATTAGCTATCAACCGTAAAAACAACATTGAAAATTCAAAATAGTCGGTTTCAAAAATAAAAATGGGGATGACAAGACAACCGACGCCAAATAAGTATACATAAAAAATAGATTTAAAAAATTAAATGCATTGGAGTGAATTGGTCGGAAAACAAGTTTTTGCCCAGACACACACACACGCAAAAACACAGATAACATTTCCAAACGTAGGGTGGGATATGGATCTGATAATCGGATGATAATACTTTACTACGAATCTTCGGTGTAACGAACGAATGAGTGGGACCATTTTGTTGAATGGTGCCGTTGAACACCTGTTTCCAATAACGAGTTCTTGTTGTAGCAAATATTACAGTAATAGAAATAACAACAACAAGATAATCTAGTTAATCAACACCAACGCAGTTTTACGATATTTAAAAGCTTGCAAATATTTCTGTTCTTTAAAACACTCCTTTACCGTGTTGAAATCTTAACCAAGTATAAAATTTGAGGTGGCTGACTTGAGTGAGATAAGGCGTATGGTGAATTTCAAAAAGAGTAAAAAATTATGAATGTTATGCATAACTTTGTCAGTTGTTGACTCAGGTGCATTTTTTTCTGAAAACGAAGAAATGGTTTGTGCATTCCAAAACGACATCATCATCCAAATTTAGTAAAAAAATTGCCTATTAATATATATCATAAAGTGTGGCCAAATATGTGTTTATATTGGTAAAGTAATTCATTTCTTTGAAAAATATTGTTTATGTATATTCCAGAGAGACGACTCCTACACAAAAGCATACGGTTCATTTGAGAGGAAAGAATGTAGGTCAAACCAATTGACGAAGAGTCTGCATTTCTTTTAATTTTTTTTGTGCTCAGAGAAGCATTTCGGTTTTTCAACTCGAAAGAAAGAGATAATATTTCAGGATTGTCAGAATGTCAAACAAAATGGCTTCAGGTGGGATACGGGGTATCCGGAGAAAAAAGTCGTCGTTGGGAGAAGTCAAAGTGGCAGTGATAGGGGCTCCAGGAGTTGGGAAAAGTGGTAAGCAATTAGTTGCAAACAGATAAATAAATATGTGGTCAAAGCTAATACAACGTTATTAAATTATTAATTATATTCTCTTGAAGCTTTAACAGTCCGTTTCCTTACAAAGAGATATATTGGCGAGTACGACCATCAGTCAGGTTAGCTTAAAGAGAAAAAAAGCTTGCTTTCACTGTACATTTAACATCTGCCTGTTAAATTCAATAATGGCAATTGATTAATTTTTATAATACAGAGACTCGCTATAAGCACGAAATGATGGTTGACGGAGAACCTGTGATATTCGAAATCCTCGACACATGTCCAAAGGTAAGTCCAACAGCACTGGACTCATAATGCCCCAAAAATGTGTCAGCTATTTTATACTCCATTTTAATAATAATATGTAAACATAATTATTACAGTCAGTAAACGATCACATTTCCCCGGAAACTTTACAATGGGCTGATGGTTTCCTCCTTGTCTACTCCATAACTGACAGGCAAAGCTTTAACTACATCAAGCGTGCAAAACAACAGCTATTTGATTATAGAAACGGAGAGACGTGTCCCAGCTCCTCTTCACTTTCCGTCCTTCCAATATCGCCGTGCGGTGGAGGCTCCTACAACAACAGTTCAAATAACAATGGATCCACTAGCCCTCGGTGTAACAATGACGGAAGTAGCACAAACGGTTCTCCTGCTCCTCTTCCCATGGTCCTTGTTGCTAATAAAGGGGATATGGTTCATCTTCGTCAGATAAGCACTGAAGAAGGGGAGATTCTGGCTAAAGATTTGGACTGTGCGTTTGCAGAGGTGGCTGCGTCTGAACAAGTGACTCAAGTGGCGGAAGTTTTCCATGATGTTTGTCGGGATGTACAGGCAGCAAGACGGAAAACGAAACAGTCTCTTTTGGATCGCGTGTTGGGGAACAAGGCTGCAGCAGGCTTTAGGGTTTATGCTAGAGGAAAAAGTGACAGTGCGCTGCCAAAAGAAAGCAACTGATTTTATTTTTGTGAATTTTTTAGGGTATGTGGTGCACGTAAGCAGGTATAATATACAAGTAAATGTTAGGATGATTTATGTATAAATTTTCGCTCTCCAACTTCGTACGTACATTGATTAAAATAAAATTTCAGGAGGTTAGAAATAAATTTTCTGATGATTCTTTATTTTTATGTCTGAGCACAAGTTGCAGAATTTAAAAATGCATACTGACTGTATGGGTCTACAAATAAAACCAAGTTAATTGCAATTATAAAGTTAGGAAGCAATTTTATTAGATAGAAGATTTGAGAAACATTACATAGTTTAATATTTTAAAGATCATTTATTCCCTAATGGAGATTTTTAAGAATATTATAATAATCATATATCAAATGTTTTGTTTAGATATTCATAATTATCTTTACGTGTATGAATACTTTTAATTTTGTAAAAAATGATTACCAAAGTTTGCTTTCAGCTTGTATTTGTCAAATGAATGAAATTCACAAAAAATTGAGCATGCACACGCATACAAAAAACTTTTTAAATGTGAATTAAACAAAAAATTAATAGAAATTAATTAGGTACCTAGCTATAAATATACTGTTACATGCATTGCTTATTTTCTTGTGGAGAAATAAATATTTTGAATGAATATACTCTACCATTTCACAGGGTTCCTTTCTCTTCAATCATCATTTTCAAAACTCATGCACAATTTCCAGGGCAGGTAGTGGAGGGAAGGTTACGTGTCTTGGATTTGGGTTCTTTCCATTTCGTTTTTTGCCCTTTACTAAAATCCTTCGGATATTTCCAACACAACCTGTTTTTCGATTATTCCGATCACTGTTTGCAGCCTGGTCCGCGTTGAAGGTTGCTGGTAATCCGTAATCCGTTTTAAGATGGATGTCATCCCCGACTTGTACCATTCCACCACTACATTCGCATCCAGATACATGGGAATTACATGACCATGGTTTAGAAAATGTACGCTTTGGCATGCTAATATTGACAATTTCAGTTTCCTTATTAAAGAAAACTATTGGGTAGGAAGGTGTCTCAAGGGATTCTGTTGTTGATGGTTCATTATGAAGGTCCATGCTAGAGCAGGTGTTACATGCCCTTTTAAATTCGTTGCATAAGAAACAATCATTAGGATGAGGAACAAGTTTCTTTTCTTCTGCTTTAGTCAGAGATCTCACGAAATGGATAAAGTGCTTATTTTTATCAATAAGATTATCCGTGGTACGGTAATACGAGCAATAATCATCATCAGCACAGGATTTGTGATGAGGAGACCAGGAACATTTTAAAAGCGTATTCCTCAGGAAAGCAGGGCTTCTTTTCAGATAACCAAGCAAAAATCTACAAAACAGTACAGAATTTTTTTATCGATTACTAAAAATGCAATGGAAAGCTCTCGTCCTGTAATGTTTATAAAATACAGTTAGGGTTAATGAATTTTACCTTTTGTACTCGTAGACACAGGCAATGCCAAATAAACAGCTAGCAGCAAGGACGGAGGATATGAAAAACACAACACCATAATAGGTAGTATTAACATCATCTTCAACTTTTTCCTCATCTTTGTGCACTACTTCCTTTACTTCTTTGTAATCTGTCAATGTGATGTATTTTGGACCTTTCACCACTTTAAAGGTTTCATTACCAAATTCGGAAGTTTCTGAAATAATTGCTTGTTGAACTGCAACTGGGATTTTCTTGTGCCGGTCTATGACTGGAGACGAATAACAACTTTTTGTTGTAAATAAAATGATTAAAATGATGAAGGTCCATGATGATACAGACATTGTGAAAAATATAGATTTCACTGATTAATTTTTGTAAGTTTGTTTTCGAAATTCGCTTGTATGTATAGTTTGGGTATTTAATTGGATTTAAAAGGACTGAAAAAATGGATAGTAACAAGAAAGTTAACAAACGAAGAATGATGGTAAGCTAAGAAATGCTTCATGGCTGGAATACTGGAAAATGACGAAACGTAGAGCGTACACCTGGCCCAAGCCATTGGATGGCATTGTTTGGATTCTGAGAACGGTTGTGACGTAGACATCGTGTAGTATTACACTGCGATAGGAGTTTGAAAGCAGGTGGAATTTGAAATAGCATTTTAAAGTTAACCCATGACAAGTTGATATTACACATTTATGTCTACAATGTAGAATGCATGCATTACAAAATATAAAACGTTCCAGTTACATTATATGTACATAAGTGATGATGACTTGAATAATACAATTATATCAACTCTAAATTGAAGTTTCCAATCAGCATAGTTTTATTTATTTATTTAATTATTATAAAATTGGCAGGTAATAATTTGATCAACATTATATTTATATTTAAGTATTGATAAATCAAAATGCGTAGTAGGTTTCAGCACGAATGGGATATTTCTGCTGACAAGATGTCACCGTCCAATTTACAAGGTAATCATATCGCACAGGGAAAGAAGATAATGTGTGAAAGATGCAGTTGACCGCAGTTGATGTAACATGGCTATAATTAAAAGTATTACTGTTTTAAATATTTCTACAGTAGCTGTTATTATTATCCTTATTAATCACGAGTAATTGGTCGTATTCCAGGACATTCTTGTTTGTTGTTGTCCACTGCCACCAGTTGCGGAACCGCTAACTTTCCCAATAAACTGTACACTATTAGAAGAGTTGGCAGAGACAGAAGCCGCTGTAGACTGATTAGAAGTGGAAGAAGAGGAAAGCAATACGGTAGAGTCTCCAGCGCCACTGGGCACTTGCTCGAAATTCAGCCTTAGTAAATTACGTTGACTAATGGCTTCCTTGAGTTTCGCTTTGGAGGAGGACGCTGCGGGTATAATTGAGGGTAAGTTTGAAACACCACCGCCCACATCGTCCAACCCGCTCAAATCAATACTGATAATACCATTATCATCCAGTGATGATATCTCTTGTTGGTTCTGATGATGATTGCTATTAAAAGTATTTATTTGTTGCTGTTGATTTGAAGAAGCTCCTGACCGGATAATGGTTATGAATTTTCCACTGGTTCCAGCAGCTTGCATCATGGCATTACTGTTTGGAGCTAGATTGCCGTTGCTTGATACGGTCTTTGCCAAGGGGGTCAGATTGTTTGTAGTATACGTTGTTTCTCCCGAGAGCATTAAATGATCGATGGGAGTTTTTAACGCATTCTGTTTGAGCGGAACGGTTCGTGAGTTCTGTACCGATCCTGTTACTTGTTGAGCCACCACTTGTGGATGAAGATGACTTGCTTGATGACTTTGAGGTGATGGTTGAGGATGATGATGTAGAAGAAGAGGACTGCTGGTTGCTGCTGTGATGGTGGTGGTGTTTATGTTTGTGTTTCTTAGGTTTAGATGGTTTGGGGAATTCAGATGAGCCTGGTGATGATGAGTATGATGCTGGTACTGGTTTGATATTTGTTGCTGAGGCGACTGTTGCGGATGATGATGATGTAGAATGAGTTGATGAGGATGATGGTGACTTGTGGTGTTTGGAGGAGGAGTGGTGGTGGCCATGGTGGTGGGACTTGGTTGATTTGTGATGGGTCGTTGAAGAAGTTGTGTGAGATGTGACTGCTGCTGACTGCTTTGAGGCTGACCTGGTGTGCATGACTGAGAGTGCAGGGATTGTGTGTGTTGCTGCTGATGTGACTTTGGGTTTAAATGGGAATGATGATGATGCGGGGGAGTTGGAGGTGTGAGGGGAGGAGGAGACGCGTGCATGGAGTGCAGCACCACTTGGTTTAATGCTTGTTGCTGTGGGGAGGGAGGTGGGTGTACGTGCAGTTGCTGCTGTTGTTGAGCACGTGACTGTGGGGACTGTTGTGATAATGATGCAAGCAGATGGTGGAGAGGCATTTGTTGTCCCACTGCTCGGTGGTGGGGGTGAGGGAATGAGTTTGGTCGAATTTCTACGTTCGGTGGTGGCGCTCCCATCAGCTCCTCCAGTTGTCTTTCCATTGTCCCTGTTGCTTGTCCCAGAGATGGAGACTGGCACCCCTCCGGGGTCCTTACTGACGCCAGATCCACTTGACTCGACAACATCTCCGCTAGGACACTATGATTAGAATAATATGAAAAAAATAGATAAATCTTCATGTAATAACAAAAATAAAGGATTAATCAATTACTATATTTAGCAGAGAAACAACTATTATTATAAGAACAAGTTGAATTAGTAATAAATCCCCACTCTGAAAAAAATGTGCAAGAAAATATCTCAGCTATTATTTATCATAACATTTCAAACCACTCAAAGCTTTTGATAGTCAGAAAACTCAATCTAATGAAAAATGTCAATCTATGTTCTAACAACGATCTTAACTGTGTCTAGAAAATATCCCTACTTAATGGAACGAAAAATATCCTGAGAGAATAAATAAATTATAAAAACATCAAAATTAGTACTGGTACTTGACATGTTTCTTTTGCCCTTGGGCCAGTGTATAACTAATCCGTCATCGCATCATCGTCTCTTCTTCATGCCGGGAGGTTTGTTAGTTGCCGTTGTTGTTGCGGACGCGGGAACGACGATGTGCCATAGTTTAGTCTTAGCTTCCGAGAGTACTGATGGCACATCGTTTTGTATCATGGTTAATGTTTTATAGGGCCATGGTGACTGAAGGAAAACAGGACGAGTTGGAGAAGGTTGGCTGTGATGGTAGTTTGGAATAAGTCGGATTAAATAGGGTTGGTTGAATGTAAGGCGTTCAGAGGGCAGGTGAGGTGAATGGGTACAGGTGAACATAGATCACATTCGCAGCACACACAAAATATACATAACAAAACACAATTGATTTGTTAATGGAAATATTATGTACTGGTTTTTTCATGACATGAATAAAAGTAGGAAAAGGATAGAGGCAGGGAGAGAGAGGAGCGCAACATATTTATGGAAAGTAAATTGTAATCTAATGTAGTAGTACGTTTTGTCACATAAACTTAGACAGAGATTAACATGAGCAAGGAATGAAGGTAACGATTTCAACATGGAATATTTAAAGACGCAATGGCAATAAATTAGGATCAGTTTTGGAAACAGGAAATGAGAAAGGAAATTTGAGAGGAGGATAACTGGTCACAACAACATACACAGCGAACATTCTTAAATTCCATTCATACCATATCACCCAACACGCGCTCAACAAATGGAAACATTTAGATAAATTATTACTTGATCTATCTTTTGTGAAAGTAAGAATTTTTACTATTTTTAGAACAAAATTATAAATGAAAATGATATGGAACTTTTACACAGATCAATAATGTATTCTTTTGACGTTCTTTCAATGGCGTATATTATTGCACTTCATAGTTCGTGTATACCGAACCAATAGGTGATACTGAACAGAAGAAAAATAAAAGAATTACTCTGGCAACTTTTTTGTTATCTTCAAAATATATTAATAAAAATTCTAAATTTAACCTGATCTTCAAAAAATTAGTATATATATCTAATCATTCGTGTACGATCATTTGTAAAGAAAAACATGAAACATCTAAAATGACAATTTGATGTGTGGGTCTTGAAATGCAAAATGATATGATACAGTTAAACGAAAAATTTATCAAATAATTGCTACACCCCTTGGTTTCGAGGTCATTAAAATTAAGACTGTTCTAACATACATAAATTATGTCAACAAATAAATCGTCCAATTGGTAAAATGAAGGTTATTTTCTTGATCAGGCTTATCTGAAGCTACGAATAGACTAAATCATTACTACAATTTTTCACAATTATTTCTACATAAGGCAAAGGTGATATGGTATGGCATTCATTGTTCCGAAATCACATAGTGAATTCCACAAAAATGAAGTATTACACAATAAAATACGTATCGACAGATATTCATTGAGATTTTTATACACACCAAGTAAAGCACCAACACATAACTTTATCATTACTCTTGAATATCTGCTTTCACATGTAATCTGCAATTTTTTAGACGACTAATTATAAAACCCTTTCCAATTACTATAACTTATAACCGCATGTCGATATGACGGTTGTGCGTCTTGTAATCTAACAAAATAAAACTAAATGGCTCACACCTACACAGAGTTGGAACACGTTTTTATATTGAGGAACTAATCAGAGCGAACACGCACGCATACCACAAATACTATAAACAGTAGTACCTATTTTTTTTTACAGAAGTACAATTAGTAAAAAATATTAGTGCGACTGACTAAACACAGAGTGGAACAATGTTACAGTTGTTAGTTTGGGTTAATCACATAAAATAGGTAGAATAACAATTACGTACAGTCAAGTAGTCAAAATTAATGATCATATTTTTTAAATTCTTAAAAATAATATCAAAAGAAACTAAGTTGTTCAGGTGGTAAAATAATAATAGACTTGATGTAAAAGAAGCAAAGAAAGAAAGATATAAAGAGGCAATTTTTAAGCAACATTGACATGACACGACACAAACCTGTTTCCAGGTGACAAAGGTTGTGAAGTTGATGTTGAGGAGGATGTTTTTACGGCCATTATTGTGGATTTATTTGTGACGACAGCACCATTAGCAACACTAGTACCGCCAAAACCACCACCTAACATCATAATGGAGGAGTGTGTAATGGGACTATTATTGGGGTTGGAGGCTGAGGTTGCGCTAATGGCGGAAGTCACTGATGACAAGTTCAACGAAGAAGATGATGATGGCGATGGGGCAGACATGTTGGGAGTATTGACATTAGAAGACATCATCCCTACTTTGGACCTTACTTTGAATGCGTACTGACGACGCATCTGAAGACATTGTTCCTCCATCCGATGACCATAGTCGTTTACTTTTGTTCGATAAAATTCTTCCAAGCCGCGCACACCTCCAAACCCCTGTTCATTTAGAACACGTTCCATAGCATCCTGGAGACAAAATGAAAACCACGTTAGTCAATAAAACTGAAACTAGCTATTATTAAATGAGCAAACGAGCTTTGTCAACCAACTTACCGGAAATCCATGCTCAGTTCCGTGCATTTCCATTTCCGAAACTTCTTTCAGTCTTTGGGCCATTTTGGCCAGAAAATTAGACGTTGCATCAGCCATCGTCTCTAATGGACGTAATTTTATATCTGTAAGCATATTAAGAACACAAATTAACAACAATTTAAAAATCCATTTTAACTTCAGACATGCAACAAAAGATTATAACTTTGGCTTACGAGTAAATCCCACCGCTGCTAGGCACATTAGTAGCTTTTGAGATATCACATGCTTAACTTGTCGTCTTTTGAGCAACACATTTTCGCTGGGTAAAGGCAATTTTATCAGGTCGACATCTTTTTTGTCAGGAAGCGGACCAACCTTTTGCACGGTACCATCAGAGTCAATAGCTTCCAAGCGATCTTGGAGCTCACGCTTGTGACGAAGCAATTCCACCGTGTGCACGAGAAATGGATTGTCGACCAGTGTTAGTGGACGAGTCCTAGAAAAAGAATATTCAAAAGAAATAAGTTAACATTAAAAGCTAATCAATAAAAAAATTTTATCTACAAATAATATTTTTGTTTAAACATGAAGCTTACTGGATTGGTATTGGTGAAGGTAAATTAAAGTTTGTAACATGAAACCTTGCAGACGGTCGCTGTTGGTGTTTGGAAACTTTATTCGTGTTAAATTGCGCTTGGTAATTTTTCAGCATATCCATTTCTTCCCGCTGTCGTCTTCTCCGAACTTTCCTTAGTCTTAAACGATTCCTAAACCATGCATTTGTAAGGGGTTCCCTGCGTCTCTGTCTAAAAAGGGCTCGTTTCAAAAACACAGCTGCCAAAACACGTATCCTACCCTCTGTCAAACCTGGCTCATTTGATGAACGAAACTTGACCTGAACTTTTCTTTTGGGGGTTTGGTATTTGGGCAAGCGTATTCCTTTGAATTTTTGTCTGGGTTGAGATACTTGATTGATTGTTCCATAAGACGACAAAGAATAATTATGGCGTTGACTATGTAAAGCTGACGCTAATTTCCTCCTTTTACCTTTCTTTTTACTTTTCACATTGGAAATTGATTTAGAAACTTTGGTATTACTAAATGATTTCTTAGTCCCGACTTGATTCATTGGAAAATCATTACACAAAATTATCTTTCTTTTCGGAGGACTTATGACACTTTTTACTATAGCTGCCGCAGGCCTGGGAACTTTACGACGAAGCCTAACTAGTAATTTGATAGGATCATATTTCTTCAAAAATATGTTTTCCACGGGAGGAATCTCTCCAGTTTTTACAGAACTAATCAAACCAGAGTATTTAGTACTTTGATCACCTATCTGTGACCTTTGCTGAAATAAGGTAGACGAAGAATAAGATGATGTAGAAGGATTTGTCTTGGAAAATGACTTGAGCAAATTAGGCATAGGAGGGGTTGTACAAAAAGCAGTAGAGGAAGAATAAGATCCATGTTGAAATCTATTAATCTTGTAATTTGGTTGCAACAAAGAAATGGCAGGTTTCAAGTCTCTTCGTTTCCTTTTGCGAGATGAACGAAAAAGGGATGAAATGCCCCCCGATGATCCTGAAACTTTTGACTCCTCTGTGGTATTCTTCCTTAGAGAGCGCTCCCAAAAGACTCTTTGCATTCTTTTCATTTTCACCATGCTACAGGCTGGTTTGGTATTTTGGAGCTGAAAAGTCTTCTGTGGTATCTGAGGTTGTGACAGTGCCAAACTGACGTGCCCTCGTCTCATTTGATGATGGCCACTGTTACCAAACACATTGTTATAAGAATTACCACCAGAAGTGGAATATTTTATTCTGTCAATTGTTTCTTGGCTTTTAAAACAAACGTTAAGTCTTTGTGTGGGTTTCTTTTTCACAGAGTTTAGAGCTCCTACATTACTTCCACTATTCGTTGGAACAACACTTGATATACTTGGCACTACTCCTATTCCTGAGGAGAATGCTAGTTTATTATTGTTATAATTAGAGTTACTAACAAGACTTGTAGTGTAACTCGGGAGAGACACAACTGATTGCATAGAAGGACTGGATAAACTAAAGTTTCCATAGGACGACGGCGCCGAGTTGTGATGATGATAATGATGAGCAAATGAGGTAGACTGAACTTGTGGTTGAATATATTGTTGGTGATGATGATGATGCTGCTGCTGCAGATTATAAGAAGCTGTATTGGGGGAGGATGAAGCCTGCACTCCAAGTGACCCCGAAGATAAAGAAGTGGCGGTCCCTTGATGTTGATACAGACTGTTATTGAGATTGTTGTGATGGAGACTGCTACTTAATCCTAAACTTTGTTTTGAAAGATCGCCTCCAGAATTTCCAGCAGCTGCAGTCTTTACCGAACGAATCATCATAAACTCCTGGAAAAAATACAGAAACAAACCAACAAATGATAAATCTCCTCACCTCCAAATCTACAACAAATAAATACATGAAAAGAACATTGAAAATAATAATAAAAATAAATAAAAATTTCATACCATTATGAAAAATTGCTCACAATCCAATCAAAGTAATAAAACTACAAATAATCTTTACAAAAATCTATTTCTATACAACTAACTTTACTAATATATACTTCTACTGATTTTTTAAACTGGTGAACGACCACAACAATAGAACAACATCAACAACAACCAATAGCTTAAACATTAACACAAAAACAGTCTACACTTTTATAGATGACCATCAAATCAACTGGTGAAGATCATCTGTTTAAATCCCTTTTTTTAAATCAATTATACTTACAAAACCTGAGTAGTGCTACTGGAGAGACTTGTCAGCAGCAGAACTACTAGCAAGACTTGTGTGTTTGTTGATTAATATAATGAACAAGAATATCAAAAAGATTCCAACAATTATTTTCTTGATGATTACAATGATCATGATGATGATCATACATGCTTATTCCGCATTTCGTCTTACCCAAAATCAAAATAATGTACTTCATTTTCCTTTTTTACACTTTGTCTTGCTCATGTTAAAAAAACAAACTTGTTTAATTCAACAACACTTTTTTTTACATTTTTACTCAACATCATTCTCCTCCTTTGCAATTCCAA
>JAQFXM010000679.1:0-43743 GCA_034693345.1 Entomobrya multifasciata | reverse complement strand
ATTTGCAATCTTGAAAAGCGCTCACATAGAGACAAGGGCGCAGAGTAAATAAGAAAAAGGATGAAATATTCTGTTCCGTATTTTGAATTATTTTAACGAGTCGATGTAGGCTCCATATACGAGAAAATTTATGCTCGCAGGAAATAACCAATAAAATAAAATCAAAGTTATTTGTTACGATTATAAAGCATACAGGAAATTGCATTAAATATTAAGATCGTATTATAAATTAGGTTCGTCAAACTTTTATGCGTTTCAAAGCTACAGATGGCGACCAAGGTAAATGCATGTTGGAATATTGGGAATCCATTTTAACTATAAGCATAAGTGACTTAATTGGTGACTTCAGTTTCTGTCATTTGGTTTGGTTTAGATACAATACACATCAGATGCATATCCTCATTATAATACAAATACAACAAAATAAAATACTTGATACTAAGAACGACCTATATGTACTTTAGTCGCGAGGCCATTAACTAATGATAAGTTAAATCGAGGAGCAAATGTGATAAATTAATTATCCTTACAAATATGCAACTGCACACTTGTATTTATGCCATTCACACGGTTTACGTAATACAACATCCATGCATGATCTGAAAAGATATTGATTGCCTAGATTTTTTAAGAGGTCGCTTCATTGCGCTGTCAACTAAATCGATCAGTTTGTAACATATACTTTTTGTATTTCGAATAAGTAGGTTTTTATGTTACATGAATTTAATATTATTATATGACCGTATCATTTGGAATACGGCCATTAATTTGAGTTTACGAGTGACATCAATTATAATCTTCCAAAGTTAATACCAGTCTTGATGAGTCTTGATGACTTTTTTCTTACTTTTACAACGTAGAGAAAATTAAAATATGGTTAGAAGATTACCTTCACGCGTAGATACCTCCACAATTCAGATCGGGTACGATTATAACAAAACTGATTAAAATATGAACTGGAATACCTAAAATACAAAAAAATATTCTTACATAATGCAACACAAAAAATTATGCAATCAAAATCTACTAAATGCATGAGGACCGGTCAGCTTAATGCTCGCTAACTTTTCCCACTTCTATAAAGTAATTTAGATTAAAAATGTCATGCTGTGAGCATGTTTTATTGATTGGAATTCCACAAAGTCATGAAACACGTAAAATATTTTACATTTGTAAAATACTCTTATTAAGATTTTTATTTAAGCTGAAAAATATGATTGAGGCAACTAACTAAACATTTTGTAACCTAAGAACAATTACTGTTTGGATGAAACAAATATTCGTGTTTGTAATACCACGCTAGGTAAGAAAATCACAGTTTGTCACAAAAACTCTTTAAGCTAAAAGCTAATCAAGTGGCATTTGCTCTTTAAAGAAAAATCAATGAATCATCGCTGCATTCATAAAATGCATAAAAAACGAAAAGCGCAAAATATTTTTTGCACACTCATACATGTGTACTTATTTGGACATGCATCACTAGAAAGGAAGTGGTATGCGAATGCGAATTCCCGAAGGATTTTCTCCGTATTCACTGTAAATCAAATTTCCAACTCAAACTTTTTCCAAAGTCAATTTTGTGTTTCTGACATTCATGGTTTTAGCTTACCAATTCAGTATGTATTACGTTTAAGTTCCGAAAATTTGATATTTGGCTTGCAAAAAAACTCAGTAAGTGAAACTGTGTCGAAAGGGAACAGTAGTTAGTTACAAATTCAACATGTTAACCACATTTAATCGTTAACTTAGCCATAAAATTCGACAAAGCTTCCCTTGCAGCATGATTGCAGGTTGTGGTTTCCGTTCCGCTCATTTGCTCTTCCTTTCATTTTTCATGTGTTTGCCATTAATTAAGTATTTGATCTCTTGCGTATATCCGAACATTTAATATGTTTGCAGATGTTTACATACGAAAGCAAGGTTTATGTTTCTTGTATCGAGTGACATAAATTTGTCTTGCTATACATATATCTGATATATCTTATCGTATGCTTCCAATTGTTCCACTTGCATATCATATTATTAACGCATTAACGTAAATGGTCGTTAATTTCAGAGAACGAGGAACCCCCTGGAAAGCAGGCAAGAAATGACATTCAGCTTCATATTTTTTTGAGATACCAAGTAAGTGCATTCAGCTGAAACGTAGTACATGAAACATGACATAAGTTGCATGACATTTTTTGTATCAGCTCGTAAATACAAGATGTGTGGAATTAACACAAAAAAACGTAGGACATTCTATTTTTTAACCTTTTTACTCCTTTATCTCTTTCGTCACTTCAAGTGTAACCAACAGCATGTTATTTAACGTAAAACAGTAAATTCATGGGGATGCATAATTACGTGATCTCACATAATAATTTATTAAGTCATACAAATCGAATGTACACTTCATACTATAATGCATGTATATGAATGTCTGTTTAATTTATGAACGTATGTCCAAATAGTCAAGTTTGAAGTTTTGAACTGAATCTGTTAGCTCGTTTCAGTACTGCGTGAATGTTAAATGTACCGCATTTAAGAAATCGATCGACCGAAAAAATGTCCCATTTGCCTTCGCCTTAAGAGTAAATTTCTTCTAAAATACGGGTATAAAGTTTAAATAGCTTTCTATAAATAAAATCCTATCATGAGCTACTTTTCTACACCTTCTTGCTAACAGTAACTTTAATCTTTTGCTACAATCTCAACTTTTAAGATCACCTGCATCATTTTTTTCACGTCTGCTTCTGGTGTTATATAAGTATGCATTTTATTTTACACTTTTCGCCTCCTTAGGCCGTTTCATAAAAGTTAGTGTATCTCATTACAACAGACATACAATGCATCATGTATGTAACAGAAATATGATGAAACGCACTATTATCATAGCGTTAATCTTAATAAAACATATATGAGGGTTCGGATATCAAGATTTATTCAGTAAACTCTGCTATTTACCTACCTCAGTACCTCTCTGACAAGCCAAGGCATTTTTATTATTATAAATGGATGAAAAAATCATTGATGGTTTATTTTGAATACTTACTACTCTGCCCTTAATAAGAATGTGAGTCTTAAAAATCATATCACAAGACAACAAAATAAGCATGTACGATGTAAGATGTAACTTAAATATGTATGCAGACTATATTCTTGTATAATATAATGATAGTAATTGTTACTGATACGAGAACTTGATAGGTACTATAATTCTTCCCTACGTCAAAAAGTTTTGTCTTGCTGAGTTGCATGTCTATGAATTCTTGTTCTTGTAAGTTTGCATATTATGAAGCAAAAAGGCAATAATCACTAAACAATTACTTCAGTGATAAGTACATAGCAGCAACATTTTTAAAAGTATGATCTACAAAAGAGAAATATTTCAACGGAGAAATAATTCCATCTCATTACTCGTTTTAAAAAACAGATAGGAATTCGGGAGGTCTTTATGAAAACATGATTATCAGCTATCTGCATAACACAAAATAGACGGAGTAGAGCTAATTATGTACAATATGAACCGTACTATGTAACACTTTTAACTTTAAACATAAACAAAGTATGTTTATAGCCTTACAACTTTGTAAAAAAGGATCAATGATGTTGGGAAAAGAAGGCTAGGCTAGACTTGTGTGAATTTCTCAACTACATTTTTAAATATGAGAAAATGAGAATGTGGAATGTGACCGGTAGACAGACTAAACGAAAGATTTTTATGAAACAATACTCTACTATATAAAGTGTTCTTATAAATCCACAGAGACCTTCCTTGAATACGTGCACATGTGTATCATAAATAAAATATGTAGCAGTCATAACAGTCTTTTAAGCATTAATGAAGATGACGATATGAGTCCTTACGAGCACCAACATCAGCGCTTTTTGTTGTAACAAAAATCTACGCTTACTTTTAACGAAAACAAAAATTAAATACAATTGTATTGCATTACATGCGCGCATTAATAATAATAACCAACACGCACGGTAAAAACAGTTAGTTTAAATGTATGAAAACGTATGTGATAACAGCAACAACAGGACACAGTCAGTCACAGAGCGCAAATGGTAGTAGGAGCTGAGAGTCTGACTAATGATGTTTTCAATATTTAAAGCATCAAATCGTCACGACGTCACGTCATTAGAGAACGACCTGACTGCCTGCGACTGACTCACTCATTTCATTTTTCACATTCAGTTTACTTAGGTACGTACGTGTGTATCATCTACCATCATATTATAATGTACAATTGTACATATCTCCATATTTTTGTGTGCATTGGTCGTTAGTTGTAGTGGTTATGAATTTTTATGTATCTACTAAAAGTATAATGCAAACATTAAGGATCAACGCACATCACTGAAAGTTGAGTTGTTCACTTGTCAGTTGTTCAGTGAGAAGTTGGGATTGTGATGTGTCTGTAATCTGAATCTGCAACAAGCGTACGCATCTCTTTAAAAAAAAGTTACTGTTGACGTTGACAGTGTCGCTGATAGTTTTAGTTTTATGCTAACATTTTTTGTGATTTTTTAAAAGTGTTTGTGCCTGTAACTTATTCATTTGTCGAGGTTTCCCTTTAAAAAAACTAACGTGCGTAAGTACCAGGATAACTGATCTGATAACACCATCAAACAACCGAGCCTTCCATTTCAAAAAATAGGTAAATAGCCAAAACATCAAACTTTTAGTTAAACATTAACATGATGATGTAGACTTCTAAAAAGTTTCATGCGTATGATTTTTTATTTCTGTTTATATTACTTAGACTATTTTCGTTTTCTTCCTTTCAATTGAGGAAGTATGCTATCAAGTTACATGTGTGTGCACATTCATTCGTACTTTCCGCACATCTTTCGATTTCTGTCATTATTATTATCTCTTCCTCAGACAGACCCCAAGCAAGCCTCCTCGCCTGTGTTACTGAAATAATAATAACAATACCAAGAAAAAAATGTGTTTAAAGGGAAAATCTGTTTTAAGAAAAACCCAGGCCATCATCCATCCCAAGCTGGTACTTGGCAGTATGGCAATGGCAGTTATGGATATTTGGTAAAGCACGTGAACATCTTTGTTGTTTTTTTGATGCTGCTGAGTGCTGAGTGCTGACAGCTTGAAGCAAATGAACACATAAACAATATCATATTCCTTTCGATTGAAAGCCATAAATATACACAGCTTGCGAAACACACACATTAAAATATATAGGTAAACTATATTGCATTAATATAACATTATGGTTTTGTGGTGCACTGCACTGCAACGCGACCAAATAATATCCATATCCCCAGTCACCAGTAAGTCAGTGAAGTAATCCTTTAAAAAAACGCCAAGACAGTTTTTCCCAATTTTTGGTTGGTTTTAATTTCTTAGTAACTAAATATCCCTTTTACTTTGTGCAGAGTCAAATGGTGAGGAAATTAGTAGGCTGCTGCTAACTCACTGTGACTATCATCATATCATGTTATAACATTCACATTACTTTTTATTAACGTTACCAGTCTTCTTGAGAAAGATCACCGTCCACCACCACCATCCGTCCTCACTTTTTATTTGAAGATAGTAACTGACGCAAGGTACATAATATTGCCTTGACTCTTGACTCTCATTGACTTCTTGACAGTCTGTTGGGCCATATAACTATTCTCCTTCTATCTCTCTCGCTAGTCCTCTCTCTCTCTAGGTTACATAGCAGAGAGTTATGTTATACGTTATATTGATATATACGGCGAACCACGGTAATTTACTCGTTTTTCTTTGTGGTTACATGGGAGATAGATGATAGTTGAAAATATTACGACAAGCAGACAGTGTAAGAAAAGTTGTGGCAGAGCGTTCATAGTAAAAATCCCCACTGGTCATTCAAGTTCACTTTTCATTCACAGACAAAATTTTCCTTTGGCATTGTTTGCACATGCAAAAATTATTCAAAATTTTACAAGAAAAAAAATCGAAAAAGTGTGTTGGTGGAGCTGCATTTTTATCGCCGTAATCATCATCATCACAGAAATATTATTGGAAATCGTTTTGGTTCGTTGACTGTTGTGGTATCACAACATTAAAGGTAAGCCTCAAAAAGATACAGATACACTCATTGTCAGATTCAGAGACAATGCAATTTTTTCATGTGAGTCAACCTAGTAGGATCATTCACAAAAAAATTTTTTGCGGATGTTGAGGCACATCTTTATTGCTAATAAAATGTATGAATTAACAAGTTCACATAGTATGATAATGGCGTGCGGTGTGCGTGGGTGGGTGAACTTCCTTTTGCAGACGCTTACATAGTTTTAAATTAGAAAAGACATTGTTCCGCCGTTGACTCTTCCAATTTTCTATTTAATAACGTTAATTTAACAACATGAAAAAATGTGTGAATTGTGGATACTAATTGCTCGTGATTCCTTCCTTTATAAATGCTATCCCATCGCTATTATTATCATCATCAGCAGCATTCATCGTTGTCTTTTTATAAGATTAATTTGTTAAATCAGTTAACGATATCAAACCTATTACGCTTCCTATGAACGAGCTATTTAGCACAGTCACGCTCTCAGGCTCAATAGCGAACGTTGATGTTCACAAAGTGATTCTCTATAAAAAATCTTGAACAAATAGATCAAAACTAAATATAAGCTTGTAATGCAAGAAAGTTTACCTATGTTATGTATACCTACCTATATTGTATTTTTTATTGAAACAGACAATTTAGTTCCGAATTCATGCTTCCTTGCATCCAGTAATTACATTTGTTGTTTTTGACAGGGAGAGCTAATTACGTTGTAGTTTACACTGTAATTATGATTTGCTCTGAGAGCTTACTCTGACCACACACAATATACCGCTTTACCACCACCACTGCACTACTGCCACACATGTACATTTCATTGCTTATCATCAAAGTAGACAAGTTGTAAAACATGAAATTCTAAACCATATCGAGGCGTGCGTTAGCAGCGTCTAGAAAAAATGTTTTCATTTGATCCAAATCTCAATTACAAGAGTGACATGCCAAAAAATTCGTCAATTTCATGAAATAAATGGTTGCAGAACAAATGTGCGAATTTCTGGCATCAACAAGTACAACAATAACAAAAAAATTGATTCCTATGTCAAGTGCCAACTGATGGATAATTAGTCTTGCCATAATACCTAAATAATATTAGTAATCATTTTTGTCAATCACTTACCATAATGAATTCATGAGTTCATCAATCCCTACTCACACATCACATCCGTTGCGTAAATAATAATTGTGTTTTTAATCGTTTTTAAAGTAATAAAACTACTTATAATTTGGCTTAAGACGCACATAAAGCGTTTTTTGAGCGTCATTAATAAAAATATGCAAAATACACAAATAGGTATGCGGTATACTGATTGGTGTTAATTTTTGATTATTTTGTAGTTTGTCTTCAGGCGAAGGGATCAGTGGGAAAACGCGACGCCTTGAAGCATCACACGTGTATCAGACATTCCATAAGTGTTTAATTATTAAAATTCAAAGTGCAAAAATATTCGGCAAGTGTTATAACCAAATCATTGTTCAAAATGGAGTGCCGACCAAAATCTGGCCACAAGCTGGGCTCAGACTTGAGTGAAATTTTGGAGAAGCGTCAAGCGAGATCTGAATGCTCTGAGGAAGAGTGCGCAGTGTTTATTCAAAAAGCACAGGATATTCAGGATATGACGAAGATGCTAAGCCGAAAGGAAATTCGAGAGTATCAAGGAATTTTTAACAGGTAAATATTAATTGTTCTTTTTTTTGTGCGTGTAACAATTTTTTTTGGCAGAGTTCAAAATATTGTTCGTCCGTCAAGTCAAAGTTAATGTGAAGGTGGTTTGATTGTTTGTACAAAAAAAGAGAAGTCGTTGCTTTACCTGAACTTTTTTTTTTGTTCTTGAGTAATTTATCGCTGAAAGTTTTACGCGTTTTTGTTGAAAGTGTTAAATAGTAAACATTCATTAAAGTCAAGTAAATGAATATATACTGCTGATTGTGTTTGGAAGGAAAGGGTTTGTAGAAGCTTAATTAGCGAAAATAATGCTCCGAGATTGTTATGAGTAAAAATGAATGAGATAATTAATTACCTAAATTGTAAATGGATTGGCTTTTTAAGCTGCGTACGTGCCAAGTAAATGAATCGATATGTATGAAAAAAGGGCAAAAAATGCATCATCGCCAGCGGAAGCGAACAAAGGACGTTTAGTATAATCTGTAATTTGGGTTGGACGTTGAGTACCAAGCATGTAAAGGCAATGGCAATGGCAATGTGATGAAAGCATTTTTCGCTTGCGTGTCCAATACAATTTTGTCTTGTCATGTTAGCAGTTTTTGCGTGAAATCATTAACATTATGAAATGCGATTCAGTGACTAAATCGAAAATGTCATTCTGTCAAAAATTTAGCCTTGCATTAAAGTAACAGCAATGTTAAATGAGAAATGTTACCCAATTAGTTGCGTAAATAGTATATTATTATAACTGCTAGGGTATGTGCAATGTGCAATCTTTTATAATAAGGATGATTATAGTCCAGTAGAATATTTAAAGGGAGAACTTAGCGTTTTATTTATAAAAAATGTAAGTGTGCAAAGTTTGATCGCGTGAGCTATTAGATGATGTGAATGACATGACGGAGTGGAGTGGTGTGCTTTCCAACGTTAAATTGACGATGATTTTTTATTTAAACAGGTTTGACAGAGATTCGGACGGATTCATGTGCCTTGAAGATTTGAAGCTCATGATGGAAACTCTTGGGGCACCACAAACGCATCTCAGCTTGAAGAAAATGATTCAAGAAGTTGATACGGATGGGGACTCGAAGATCAGTTTTCAGGAGGTGAGTCATTCAACCTTTGCGGATAGTTTTATAAAGTTATCATTAAAATTGCATGTATATGTATCTGTCCGACATAACAGTTCGTGAAAAATGCGTGTAATTTTCGTCAACAAGCTTTTCTACCTGAAAAAGAAACCTTGTTGGCGATTTAATATTTTGAAGCACTTATGCAACTTGAAAATATAATGATCACACAAGGGATTCCGGTTGTTTTGTAATGTAATTAGAGACATAGGGGATTGGAATTTACATTACACAATCGTTTTTACGAATAAAATGCAGAGATAAATCAAGGAGTCAAGGTGCATAGTGTGTAACAGAGGCCATTAGCACAGACTCCGTCATTCTAACTGTTGTCTAAATGAGGAAAAGTAGTTTCACTTTTGAATGAATGTTCTCGCTTTACTATTTTTTGTTCAAAGCAGTTAATCAGTTGAACCAGTAATAAAAGATACGATTATTAAAAGAAATGTACGTTACAAAGGATAATCATTATATATAGTTTAAAAATCATTTTCCCAATTAGTTAAATACGTCGCTTATTAAAATGAAAGGCGAATAATTGTAATTTCATTACTGGGTGTAATTTAACGATAATGGTGGTTGGTGGTACGCAGTGAAATGCAATGATGAACTACTCCATACCAGTTCATTTACGAGCAAACAAATTAATACACATTTCTTTCATAATTAGAAAAATTATTAAGCTATATTCCTTGATTGATTTTATATTCATCAACAATGAAAGTCAATTAAACGTAAAATGATTATCACCGAGTTATTCATTTGTGTTATGCACAGTTTCTACTCATTTACCACAAAGCCAAATCCGGTCAATTGGAAGAGGACAGTGGGCTAAGCGCATTGGCAAAAATTACTGAAGTGGATATCCAGGAAGTTGGAGTGGACGGAGCCAAGAACTTTTTTGAAGCGAAGGTGAGATGATATGAAATATGAACTATATTAACATATCATGAACTCTGAACTTTTAAAAAATCTACCTTCACCAAAAAATCATTTTGTGCTAACTCATTATAATGCTTGATATTTATAATTTAGACGACATAATTTTACTACTTCGGTATTGCACCAATTTTTGTAGCGTATAGATATGTTTGATCCAGTATTTGTGCAAGTTATGTATGGAATACGATTGAAAAGGGAAAGGAGGTATTGAAGTATACAGGAAAAATAGCAAATTCAACTTCCACCATTGTCAATAAAGTATTAGTGCCCTTCGACTTCCGAACTCCAACACATCATGTTCATTCGTTCGACATTATTTGGACATATTTTTTAGAAATCCTACTGTGCAGCATGAAATCTAATACTAAATTACTTAGTTAGTATGCATACTAAAGAAGAGCATGTCCCTAGAATTAGTTGACATTCATAAAATCGTAACTCATTATTTCTGTCAAATATACTACGTTATGTTTCAGTGGGGTTAACCACACAATTATTGATTGATGAATTATATTTTGTTAGAAACTTAGGATTTGCATAATTGAAGTAGATTTCTTTGCGTAAGCTTAATTTTTTGCAATGTATACATGTGCAAAATGTACATGTTATATTATTTTTGTAATATTGCTGCAGTCATCATTTGATATTGCCTATGGCCTAATCTCAAGATTTCTCTGCACACAATGCGCTGACAGCGTCAGTTTAATGGTTTGTTACGAAAGCTCGTTTGCGTTGCATCTCTGCAACATTTATTTTACAGTTTGGTATACATGCGCAAATATTTTTATACATTGTTACTTTTTATAAATATTTATTAAACATAACTCCCACCTCGGCTTAAATCTTATAGTACAATCAATTGGCCATTGGCCATGTCTTTTTTGTAGCAAGTAGTTGTAGGATCATTATATTTTAGGTATGCCATGTCGGTATTTTATTCTTCGTGTAGGATTTTCTCAGTAATATAATGAATGTAATAATAGAAGCTAACATTCCTATTGCTATCTTGGGAAATAAGTAAAGGTTGAACTTTTCGAAGGTATACACACAAACACACACACAGAAGATGTAAAGCATACCAAAAATCCACCATTACCATAAAAGACCGGTTGTAAGAAAAATGGCATATACACAAGAGTACACAGTACACGCTCTTTGTAAAAGTATGTGGTATTTACGATAATGGCAAATGAATCGCATTGTTGTTGTGGCGTTGGTTGATGATGATGTGGTGGTGACACTGGTAATTCCATATAACAGGTATTTGGCTTAACATCAAATATACATTTTTGAAAGATTCATCGTATCAAGCAAACAGGCGTTTCATTTTGACCTTCTGTATGAGAAAGCGGGTCAACAGTCGCACGCTTGGAGTTTGGTTTATACAGACTTAGGGTTCTGCATTTTTTATCAGCTAAATTATTTATTTCAGCGACAAGTGTAAAGTTACAAGCTTTCAAAATTCAGAAATTAGCCTGAGGCTACAAAAAAGATTGCAGTTGATAGCATAACACTTGATCATGAGAATATAAAACAGTTTTTAAATTAATTTCCTCTGTATAAACTAATCCGAATGCTTAATTGTGATATTGAACGCACACTTGCATACACCTTTTTGCAACTTTAAGCCTGACACGCCCGTGGCTGTTGTGTTACGATAATAATGTGTACATTTTATGTCTTCTTTGGTTCATAATAATATCCTATTGTTTATGATTGGCAATATGGCATTTCGCATGACTTCCCTGACTGCGCTACTGTTACAAATTAAAATATATGAAAGCCTGCGGACAATTATATTTTGGCATCAGTAAAAATATAAATCTTCCTTGTTGGCTTCTTGCTGTGCATATTGCCTATATTCATGTAATTATGATTATGTTAGTTGTATTTATTATTAAAAGTTTATATAAGTTTTAAACTGCTTTGTTTCGTCAAGAGGAAAAGTATTTATGATAATTATAGTTTTGCAGACAATTGATTACTAATAATAATTGAGTTTTCACTTTCTTTCTGCAACTATTCAGAAAATAAATTATGAGAAATCTGCCTTGAGTGACTTTTTGCGGTTGTTAGATTGCCACATGAAGCATTGTAGCATTCAGAATCAGAATTCGCAAATTATTCTTACAAAATATCCCAAATCCAAACACATACAACATAGCGTATGCATTTGTTGCATTTTAGAATATACATAGTTGAAACTTCGACAGTCGATTATTGTTGAAGATCACAAAAAAGTTGATAGCCTTGAAATGTGCAATACGACAAGAAACGAATTGTTTACACCCAAAGCTCTGGAGTAATTGGAATAATGATGTGCGTATGATTTTTATATAAAGAATAACCTTGCGCTTCACTTTTTTACTGGCATAAATTTTTGTTGATTGACATAATACTCTTTTAAGATCCTGGATGAAAGTAGATTTAAGCCTTTTGACACTGAAAAAAATACATACGTGCAGGATTTTTCTAAACGAATTCATTCATCCAATTGTTTATAGTACATCTTTGCAAGCTTTTAGCAAACGATTGTTTGTGTATAAACGATCCAAAAAAAGTTCAATTCATTAAAGCATTTATACTCTGCATAAAGTTATCATAAGTGTGCATCCAATTTAGTATTCGCATTTTTGCACGATTTTTTTTATCCTAAAATCCTAAATTGCGAAGTCATCGTCAATAAAAAATGAAGCACACATGCATACTCTATATATAATATTAATGAAGATTTTTATATTTTTAACAATCTTTTGTTTTTTTATTTTCAGATCGAGCATTTGAAGGCACAAAACAAATTTGAGAATGAAGTCAAAAAGGAACAAGAAGAAAAACGAAAATTGGAGCTCGAGAAAAAGCAAAAACGTGCAGAGTTTAAGCAAAAGCATTCTTTTTTCGAACAAGTCACTATTAATTAAATTGAATATTATTTTATAAAAATGTTAGAGATTCTTATTCTTAGTCTCCTCTTTCTTAATTTGTATCAGAAAATTATTCTTTAGTTTAATGTAATCTGATGTGATGCGTAGGTTAAGTGGCCAAAATGAACGTAACGTACATAAAATATGGAACATTAGGTCATCGAGCGCGTAATGAGTAGATGTCCAAGATGAATTTATACTTTTAAGACAATGTTCTATCGAGAGATTTTTTACTTTTTGAAACTTTTTAGAAAAGTATTACATTTAAAATGCAGAAACGTAACAGTGCAAATGCAACAAAAAATCATACATATATATCAACAAACAGTTTCAATGCCAAGTCATATTTTAATTTACCATTAATTTAAGTCTGAAAACTGAGATAATGGTTTTCTTTTTTAGTTCGTTTTATCAAAATTATGGCAGGTGCTATATACGAAAGCAGAAGAAATGATTATTCGATCTGCCTGTGTCAAGTTAAATGTCGTAAAACTAATCAAAGAACTTCCAAAAACTGAGTTAAATACAAATATTTTAGCTAATAGTAATTTTAGTATTTATCAACGTTCTTTAGAATTCCTTCCGATAATCTGTAAACTTCTTCATTCTATACTCTATGCGAACTTTTTATGCCAATTTTTTGGTTATACATTGTGTTCGTGTAATCTTTGATATGTAGTTTTATATCTTTTACTTTACTTTCTACGTAATATGTAACTTAAAAATTGAAATTATTCTGAGTAAAATAAAATACTTTTATTTTGGAAATTTATGCCCGTGATCGCAACTTATTCGTTTATGTAAATGTCTTAAATAGTGTCTGTAGTTGACGTAAAATTTCTACATCACAAAATTTAATACTATGCTTCTAATCGCCATAATATAACCTTTGACGATCGGTACATAATTATGTGTGATCCTCTCCTCGTAGAGAATAAGTCTAACTCACAACCTCCACAAAGATATATTTGATGACCACAGATGTGCTTCCAAATTAACCCTGTTCGTCAAGAAATCAAAGGTGTACAAATAATGCCTGATATGTACATAAGTATGCACGTGGACAAAGAAAACATTTGCATAAATTAAATTAATGTGGTAATTTTTAATATTTCAGAGATCAGCACACATTATCAGTTTGCACTGATTTATGTTCTGTTTCATGTAGAGCGATACGTAATACAACAATATTTTTGTCAAAAGGTAAATATTTGATTTTGAAGTAGGCTCCAGAATGATAAGAACTATTGTTAACACCCATTTATCACCATCAATACGTGTTGCGTGTGGGCAACGGAATCAATAAATTGGATGGATGAATGGCAAAATCGTGCATACCGTTTTCGGGGAAAATTGTTGAATTCCACAATACTAGCATGTGTGTCTGTATTTTTCCAAAATTTGTATTCAGGTGCTGGGGCTCTCAAACCGAATGTGACAAGGGAACAATATGGGTACGTCAATGTGACGTACAATTCCGCAATATTTATATCAGATGTACAACTTGGATTTTTTATTGATTACTGACTGGATAAAATTTGTTAATGAAAATTCATTGTCCTTTTTTGGCCAGTACGTTTATCGACCGTTTTAAAAGGGATAAACGCAGCAAATGTAAAAATGCTTTTTCAGCAAGAATTATGTTCGTGATACAGCACAGCAACTAAATAAATATGTGTAATACCTATTAAAGCTCATAAACAGTTCATTTTCACTATTATGGACGAGTAAGGCGTTGCTTTATATGGAGAGACCCAGCAAGGGTAACAATCTGCGAGAGATGCGTATTTTCAGGTTTAAGGTTTCATTATGATTTCGCGTTGTTAATGAACTTAAATTTTTGTCAAAATAAGAGACAAATTCATTTCAATTTATTACTTTCATGAAGAAGTGTAGAGATATCCAAGTATTAAAAGTTTTAGTAAATTCACAAAGGTTAGCATATCAGCTTCTAAGCAGTCTCAAAAAAGTTATATTTCCAATTATATTTCATAAGATACTGTTGAAAAATGGTTTGTTTTTAATAAAAGAGCATGAGGAAGTGTGACTGTGTGAGTAATTGTTTTAAAAAAAAGCTCAGAAATATATGGCCCAGCACAAAATAAAATTAGACATGTACCCAATACTGTATACTTTTAGCATAGCTCTGTTATACGAGCTGTTTTGCATGGGCTCTGCCATGCTGAAGTGATAACGTGATGTGCTTTCTTCTTTGGAGTTAGAAGTAAAATCCGTAATTCTCTCACCGCAACATTATGAATCATGAAGGATTTCATATCGACTACTTGATTAATTCGTATTTGTGATTAAAGTGGTTGCAATTTGGCACATTCTTACAGTGAAACAGTAGAACAAATATTGTAATTTGCAGCATAAGCCAATCTAGTACCCTATTTGTTTTACTTTCCTTTGTCCTTTACACGTTTCCATCAATTTTAAGTGATGTAGTTATTTTCACATTGACCTTGATCTTTGTGGATCTTTGGAATGGAATTGTAAAGCGTTTCATATATTATATTAGATTCCAAGCAAATTACATTAAGATGATTTTTATACACGAGTGTAACTTTTTCTAATCATCATAATTAGATTTAATGGCAGCTGTTGCTGCAAAATTACAATCTGCAATAAACTATTATCTTGTTTTGGTACGTTGTTTCATGCTCACATGCGAAATTGCGTATTTTTATATTTTACGTACTCCGTTCCATACTTTGAACGAGCACTTTCAAATTCGTACTAAAAAGAAAGTTGTGTTTAATTTGTGTATTATAAAAAGTTTATGTTACGTGACATTATGTGGGGTAGAGCAGAACAGCATGTAATATCCGGAAAACGCTATGATGTCGTGGTCTGAGGTTCATGTCGAATTTAATGTTTTATAGCTTGTCTTAACCGTCCATTCCAGCCAGACCAAACCTCCTTGAAAAAGTATTCAACAGAACACTGTAAATATATGTGGAAGAAATTGTTTGCATTATAAATGTAGCTCCGTCCATCATAAAAGTGTCAGTTTTTGGGACACAATAAGAGTACAATTATTATAATAATGCAAATATAGTGTTTTCGATGATTTTCTGCAAAGTGAACATATATAGTTTTACAACTTATAAAAGGGTGGTTTCCTTAGTCTTATGGAAGCGTCCAACATACTGTAATTTATGTGCTACACATGACGATGACGTTGTTCGTCCGTAAGTAGCCTGCCTGGCTGGTCATGGGTAAAGTAAGTAAATAATTTCCAGTCTACAACACAACATTTCTGCTCTAGATGGAAATTAGCACTACTTGGGGAATCGTCATGTTTTTTTGGAATAACAGCTGCATCGCATGCAAAAATAATTATCTTTAAAGCATGATGATGGAAAGTTGGAAACGAGACTACGGAACTTTACGGCAGATTCAATGCCACGACAGCCGCGGTCTTTTTGCCTTTGACAAGAATTTCTTATGTACACAACGGAATTCGTAATAATAATCATGAATATCAAAAAACGCGACTATGTGCTAAATACATTCTCAAACAAAACAACGCCAACGCGTATGCTTTTCTAGGCTCTTATGGGTATGGTATAATGATGGAAACCAGATAAGCACTATAAAAAAACTATGTACGCATACCTCCGTTTCCATATGTCTTGCTGGATAGTCTATAAGTTCATTAGTGTTATTATTATTATGATCGCGGGAAGCAGTCACGCCCCGGAACAATCATTTCAGATAGGTCATCTAGGTGCTGCGCTGGTGTTAATAAAATAATGAAAACAAGCGGATTGTATGCATCTGGGCAGCTTATTTCCAGAATTAATGCTACCAACTGCCTGTTTGCACACCTTCCACCACCTTCATTTATAAGGAATTTCGCAAGTCGGTTTTGTAATTCAGTCTACTTTTTGACTTTCTTTCCAACACTTTTAATATATTCAGGAGTTGCTTGTAAATGGTTGTAGTTATATTTACATTGTAATATATAATGGGAAACTGAGGAGATTAGTTTCAAACAGATATTCACTCGGCCGACTGTCGTTATTAGTTTTTCAGCTTGGTGGTTAACAACAGCTAGCGGCAGTAATAATAAAAATCAAACCAAGCAAGCAAACATAAGTATTAAAAGTCGACACAAATGGAAACCATAAGATTCTTGTAGCACACAATATGTGGCATTGGAACATACATTTTTTACTATCCTTCTATGAATCGTCAAAGTAGCATAAAATAAAGTATCATAGTTTGAAAGAGAAATTGGTGGTCGTCTGGTTCTTCTTTAGTGCGGTAAAGTGATGCTGATCTTAAGTTGATCCGTTGAATCCATTTTATAATGTTTACAGAAAATAGGATTATTATTGCTTTTTGTAACAAGAAACCCGTCATCAGATATTATCTTTTGGCTGACGCCTGAATAATATGTTCCAAACAAAACACATATTGTACTACTCACATTTAGTACACTGTGTTTAGTCTGACAGTTTACTTTTACTTACATACACCTACTTGACATAAACATGGAGATATACATAATACACACGTCATGCAAAATGTGAAGAAGAATAATAAGATGAAATAAAGTGATCTGTGAAAGTAAGTACACAATGTAGCAAAACACTTTTATTTATTTACAAGAGGGGGCAAGATAAGGTAAGGGTATTTACAAAAAGACAGCACACTCGTCAAGTCAAGAGTTGACAAGACAAGAGCCAGTCCATAGATCATGGCATGAATTCTTCACTTTCATAATTCTCCAAAAGCTCTCTATACACAAACCATTAGCCATTAAAGTTTTGGCAACATTCCGTTGCAGAAAGACAAAATTACTGTTATTTTTACTACTTACTACATATTGTAGATAATATATATAATATAGTTATATCGAACACATTTTTGCAACGCAACAACTAAATTAAAATAGCTAGTGTTCTTATGTACATACGTGCAGGCGAAGTAATAAAACTTCGTTAAACTAATAGAAATTTTGGAGAATCTGTCCTTCCGATCTATTAACTTGTAGTAGTTTTTGCTTGAACGAACGTCTGCAACATTTTCATGGTACTGGGGAAACTCTTCTACATATTTTGATTGACTTGCATTTTGACACCACTTTACTTTCTGTCCAGTTGTCTTAAAAAGGGTTTAGTTTGCTAGCTTCTGTTTTGTAGAAATAGTGAAACAGAACGTCTAAATTTTTTCTAAATGAATGGTAAAAAAAGGTTGAAGAGAAGTGACATGGTAAATTAAAAAATTATAAGGAAAATAAATTAATTTTCCTGGTTTCCAGTTCCAGTGGCACAGAAATAATAGATAAAACTGTTGCAGCTCGCATAAAAATAATTCAAACTCACACAAAAATATAGAATTTCCTTTGCTGAAACATAATTAACTAGACATTTTAAATCAGCCAAAGCGACATTTAATATTGCAGTTTAGTACAGTTAAAGTTAAAAATTAATCAAATCTTCAGAACTGCATAAAAGCTTTTCATGCTTGCATTTCCCTGATTAGTTAATCATTTCTACGTTTATGACCTAGAGCCACTTGAATAAGAACTAATGGAACCAACTTCAGACATCCATTTCAATCACCAACAAATCATTTTCCCCCTCTTTGTTTTCCGGAACAATCCTTTGTTTCAGCTTCTGGATTGTTGAGATCAAGTGGTGCACCTAATTGCACACAAGCTTTTTCCGCACTTAACCACAAAGTGAAAAGTGAAGTGTCGATTGGCCTGTTCATTTTAGTTTATATTTCATGTCATGAAAAAGTTGAAACACATGGCATCTCAAATCGAAACCAACACTCCTAACACCCAAATAAACATACTACATACATTTGCACTTTCAAACCAGTAAATCAATCAAATACTAACTGAAATATCATATCAGTCAGCTCAAGTGATTCAAGTTATTGGTCTTGTTACACATTTTTCACTTTAAATTCAAGGAACACCATTCAAATCCATTCACACAGATATAATGTGTTATCATATGAGTATCTTATGTACATTTCCAACAAACTTTTAAAAATAACATTGCATTTCACGCATCAAAGATTGATGGACATGGACAGTCAACGTTCGTCGTGTGGCTTTTAGCAAACGGTGATGTGTGGTAAAAGGACTGCATGACGACCACCATCATCTCTCCTCTTTTTAGGTTTGTGGTTCGTCCTATTTGAGATCTGGTCTACATCATTGTTCCTCTCACATTGCTGGAGTGTTTGTTTGCATATTAATTACTCATTGCTACTTTTAACCCATTCACTCATCATGAGTGCATGACCGGACAAAAAAATCAGCACATTTGAATACATCGTTAAATCGTCACCTATTACCACAATCGTTCATTACTCTGATTTTGTTTAGTGTGTGTGGTGGGATTCGTAATAATTCATCCCGGGTGAGTGTATAGAAACATACAAGTTTAGCTATTATTATATTATGATTATGAGGCCAATTATAGGACTGTTTCTGTTTTTGGAATGGAAGTGACAGGATAACAATTTCATTACTAGTTTGTTAGTATTAGAACAATTGAAAGCAAACAAAAGCAGTCTAATTTGTAATTGTAATGTAATACAGTTTTTAAGAAACTTAATACTCATTTAGCACACGATTCACCACATGACAAAAATACCACTGATAGTGACTCACACAATAAATAAAATGTAGACTATTGCGAAAATAATTTAGGTAGGTCTGTATACATGGCATAATTCATGTGTAAAAAAATTGATAATGTATGTGATTACTGGATTACTTAATACTTATAGCAAAAACATCCTGTTCCCCTTTGAAATATAGTTCAATTGACATTTTTAAAGGAGCTACTATCGAGGAGTGAGAGTTTTTGACTGCTCAGTAATATTGAAAAATTGTAGTGATCTCTTGAGTAAAATTATGGTATTATAATAACAACAAAATGGGATTAAACGAAAGAATACCCATACTTCTTTGCCTGATTATTCTACTGTCGTACCTGCATGGAGTGGCAGAAAGTCTTCAGGTGGAATCTACGACGTTACTAAATAGTATTGAAAATAGTGATGGAATCTTTGACTCTGGAGAAAGGATTCACACGTGTTGTGATGGTCTTGATCTCAGCTTGCCAGAAACAGACTGTGAAAGTTTGAATGAGAATGAAGGGTCAAAATCATGGACATTCCCGAGGCATATGATGGCTGAAAATACTTCAACAATTTTTAAGTAAGATTTTAAAAAATATTGATGTAAGACTATTGCAGCGTTATATTTTTCCCGCAGTGTTTACTGATTACTAACTTAAGTAGATCTGTTGACATCTTTAGCGTGTGGGGCAGTAAGTAATGCAGATAATGATTACTCCACTATAATAAATTTATTTGGGCAAATCGCAGGTTGAAATCCAGAGAATTAGAATGCCAATATGATGAGTTGCCACTTTCAGTATATCTACCGACTATCAACCGTGGAGAAACTTCGCAGAAATTTTTGAAAAACGGCTACCTAAAAGTTGGACGAGAATACTATCCCCGAGATGAATATTGCATAAATGCGTAAATATATCATCCGTACACTTGTTACAACATGCTCTAGTGACATTTGGTTGATCCTCTAATTTGATAATTGTTTTTGCCTTTACAACGCAGTAAAAATGAGTCGCACTTGGAAGTCTCTGTTTGCCCCCAAAACTGCACGGGATCTCGTCCATGCATAAAGAAATGCTGTAGTTTGGACAAAGTTTATAGCTTTGGTTCAAATCCAAGTATATCCAAAGGATGCATCGCTTCAACAAAGGGAGAATATTTCCAGCCAGTATTTTATGATCATTATACTTCCAAGTCGACACACGACATCCCGGAGCCTCATTTCATTGAACATTATCCAAGTGAATTTAGAACTAGATGTCCAGGAAATCGGATCACCTTGTTTTTGTTTCCAGAAAATGCTAAAACCCTGAGTCAGAATAATGCTAAAAATCAAACGTTTAATGGGCTCATTTACCGGATCAAGGAAGATGGGAAAATAATGTATAGGCATGCGAAGGATGGAATATGTGGATTTTTGGAACCTCAGGTCGACGATTATTGCGTTGAGGGGGTAATCAACTATTATAATTCATCCAACTGGGCATATAAGAATCATGAGGAGGAACTTGTGCTTTTCCTTTGTCCGGAGGCACCTTCTGAAAATGTAATTTAACCATTAAATTAGCTTTTCTCAAACATTTCTCATATTCATCGAAAATATGAAAAAGATTTCGTGTGTCTTGATTTTTTACATAGACCCAATCAAAGAAGGTGGTTGGAATGTTGTATGGAGTTGTGATGTTGGTCAGCTCTATTTTTCTCTTGCTGACTATCGCAACATATTTCGCTTTGTGGGAGAGACAATCCGTTCATGGATGGACGATCGTGTCACATACGGTTTCCCTGTTTTTCATGTATATTTTCTTGGGAGTTGCACACATAATTGGTGTTAATTCTGGACATAAATATCTTGGAACTTATACTTGCACCGGAATTGGTGAGTAGTAAAGCGCATAGAAATTTCTTTACGGGAAAATGGTAAATTTACAAAGATAAAAGGAACAATATGTTTTGCATTTTTATGCTTACAAGGCATTGTGACACATTTCTTCTTTCTGAGCACATTTTGCTGGTTGTTCCTAATCAGTGTTGACTTATGGCTGACATTCCGGTACTTTATTTTTGAAAGCATTGCTATATAATTCTATGATTTTTATTGAATTTTGCCTCAACTGAAAATTTGGTTTGCATAGGGCGTTTACTCCAAGATCGGGATCGAGGTCAAAAGGATTAGGCCGTTACATAAAATATTCAGTTTGTGGTTGGGGTATTCCTTTGATCATTGTGATGGTTGGAATGATTCTAGACAAAAAATACCCGTACGTTATATTTACTATGGCGTTGCTACAAATGACAGATGTTGAAGCTACTCACTCCAATATGTCAGGAGTCAGGAGTGTAGAACTAATGTTTTTTCGTTTCATTTTACAGAGAAGATCAATGTCATACTCTACTGACACCAGCTTACGGAAAGGACTCATGCTTTCCCCAGCAGAAAGCCCTTGGTGCATATTTGTACTACCCGATTGCGATCATGATTATTCTGAATTTAGTTTTCTTTGCGATTACTACTTATAAGCTGTATCTCTACAGACAGAGTACTAAAATGGCAACAAAGGATGACAAGCAGCAGCAATTGTAAAAATTTAAAATATGTGATTCAGTAACCGATTTTTGTAACGGAATTTTAACAGATTTTACTATTTTTCAGCTACCGGTTGTTCTTCAAGCTATTTTTTATAATGGGAGTTCTGTGGGTATGAAATTCTCAAATATAAGTTTTAAAATTTGTGTGCGAATTTCATTCTAATGGAACACTATCTAATGCATACAGTTCTATATTTAACTTTTGCTAAATTTTTAGGTTTTCGAAGTAATTTCATGGGCAACAAGTGGTACAGGCGTTTATGGATTTTGGGTCATTTTCGACATGTTGAACTTCTTGCGAGCATTGGCAGTATTTATCATATTTGTTTGCAAGCGGGACATCATCTTTGCCCTGGAAGAAAACTATCCGTGTCTGAAACGTAGGGTGATAAAAGTTCTAATAATATTTAGTTTAGTTGGGACATCCTTAATTGTACTTATTATAAGCATTGTACACACCACCACTACTAAAAGCGTGACTTTTTTGAATACAACGGGTGATACAGACGACCTATTGCACTGAACTACTTCTTCTGAAGCAGTCTTATTATTTCAAGTTTTATTTTTTATTTACAGCTATTTTTATAACAGCTTTGAATGTGTCAATATATATATATATGAATTTCAGCTATTCTACTTCCATTCGCGTGGTGTTTCAAAAGACGACATTCCACGCATGGAGACAACTCGTCTATGACCCGGACTTCAACCTTGAGACAAACAATTTCAAGTGATGGTAAGCCGGAGTCAATTGGGCTTATGGTGAACTCGCACAAAATAAACAACTAACTTCATGTAAAAAATGACGTCGCGGGACTTGACGACGGCTGCATTTTGAAAAGAAATTGATATATTCAGTTACCAATTACCAAAGAAAAAAGAATACTGGACTTGGATGATGCTACTAGTATTGCGTTGACTTATAAGGTTTTAAAATTTCACTTTCTACTCACGAACTAACACGGGTGTCGGGAGGTTTATCAAACACTACTCATAACCAAAAGCTTTGCTAAAACTTCTAGTCAAATTTTGCCAACATAATTAGTTAATGGAACGCTTTTAGTCAGTTATCACATTCACTGTGATTTAATGCCTTGGAATCGTGTGGAACACGCAATAAAATTGCGAGTTTTACTTATACCTATTTATGCATGAATGTATATTATAGTCTGCTGTATAAAATTTTTGGGGTAAAATAATACCAGTATAGTAATAAAAAACTGTGTAACATTATATTTAAAATTTAAAACAAACTTATTGTGGTATCTGTAATTTTACTTCGAGTGTATTTGTAGTGCGGTGGAAATGCAAGGATCGTACTCAATTGTTGATCAATCCTCAGTAAGGATTTCAAGGAAGTGAACTGAAATAGGGATTTTAGTCGAAGAAATGCATCTCTTCCCGTCGATTTTGACGGGATATATTAATGATGTTGAGGAAGAACATACACCAGAGGCACCAGAGATTAGATTACGATATTTTCTAACTTAATTCAGGTTGCGATTTTGCCAATTGAATTTTGCAAACAAAATCTAAGTATTCTTCATTTCTTTTTTAAAAAGTATTCCTATCTCAGTATTTATGACACGACTAGAACTGTGTTGATTTGAAGCATGTTAGACATAACGAATGCGTAGTGAAATGTAGACGAGAAGAGGCTGTAGGGAAAGATGTAAAGTGCATGCAATGCTCCCGTCCCATGTGCAATCAGAAGTTGTTCCACAATAGTGATATTTACTAGAAATGATATTTTTTGTGGTTTATGTGGTTTTTATGTTTTTTATGCTTTACTGTGTTTACCTACTTAAAGTTCGTATGAAATTGTTTTAAAGTGCAATGTTCTTTGACTTAATTATTAATTTAAGTGTTCATTTATTTATTTACTTTCTTAATTATTGTACTTTAAAAATAGAGTTGTCTAAAATTATTATGTAAACATAAACACGAATAAAAATTACAATTAAAATGTATGTTGGTGTATTGCACCAAAAGGTTTGGTTTATGTGGGGATACATTTAGCGTCTCATGTCTCGTGTGTGTAATCAATATTGGTTATGAGCGAGCGACAATTTTTTGGGGTAATGTGGAACTCATGTTATGGGAAGTATAGAGTTGGAAATTCCTAGTAATAATATTACTAATTTCTTCATATTAAATTAATCAATGTAATGTTGCGTTTGAGATGGTAATTTCTCTGCAGAGTTATTTTCATAGCAAACGCAACGCTTGTTGTAACTTAATTTCTATAACCTGTAAATATTCGTTTCCATAAAAAGTAATTCGACGTTATTGAGGATTAAAGTTTTTTCTTAGGTTCTTCCAGGAGGGTACATCGTGTTCGTACATCATACATCAAAACAGTCTACGCTTATGTGCTTCTTGGTCTTTGGCATCTACTGGGTTAAAACCACTCAAATCAGCAAAGCTAACGGTACTGCGTCCAGAGAAGCTGTCTGTGTTCCGTCTCTCGAGCTTCTTGAGAAAGTAGACGCTTATATACAAGGCTGATGGAAAGTCAATGGAGTTCTCCTCTGAAAATGAAAACCAGAAGAATGATTGCATGAGCAATTGTTAATTTTGAAATTAGTATTGACACAAAATTAGTTATCACTTACGGTATTTAACTTCAAACTGATTTGTTTGTTTATTCAGAACCGTATATTTAGTTCTTCTAGCTAGTCCATTCATGATCTCATTCAGCTCTTCGACCTGGTTAAACTCCGGGATCATTTCTTTCAGGATTTTCACCATTCCTTGCTGGGAGACTGCTCCAGACCCGAGCTCATCCTGTCGCTTAAAAAGCTTCTCCAAATCTGTAGATTTTAAATTCAAACGTTTTATAGATTTTGATATTTAAAGTATTGAGACCACAGGATGAACAGATAATATGCCGTTGCTTACAAGACTTGCACTCTCTCTTAAGTTTTTCCTCCTGTTTCAAAAAAGGATAATAAGAAATTATTTCTTCCACTGAAGTATGAACCAAATTTGACTATTATAATCAAAGTCACCACACATATCTTATCTCTAATCTAAATTTCTTACCATTTCGCTTTAAGAAGGGAGGGGATGAGCCTTTTGTCCTTTAAAATTTAACACAGTTAGTAAAATTGGAAGTGGAAGCACACTTCACACAACCCCACTCACGGGGCAATGTGAGTACCACTAAATCACCTGCTTAAACAGAAATCAGATTTTAAGCTGATGAGCACTATCTGAAGATAAGTAGTTCGATTCCTAGGCCGATGATGAGTAGTTGAGATCTTTGGTCGGAATAACACGCTTGTGACATAATTCCACCGGCTTTATATACCAATTTATTTTTAAATCAAAATCGGTCACCGACTGATCATATCAAAAGTAAGGTTACATTATAGTGGTGGTGGTGGTGGCGTTGGCATATGAGATATCATCGAACAAATAGAGAAAGCATTTGCTGAATCCTATTTATTGCCACATAATAGAAAGTATACATAAATATTTTCATATGCAATAAAATTCTATTGGTATGGAATATTGTTTATTATCATCTCACGCACGTTTACATTGTGCTATGATGGAACATGATTCTACCATGTCACTATATATTGGTCGCATGTTTCGTATCAGATCAGAATATATTGTGGAAGTGGCACCATAAAATATGTTACAAGTTCACTTCCTTCCTTTATCAGTCTTTCGTCGTCCTCCTTCTTTTTTACTTCGGTTTCCTTGTCGTAATAATTTGAAATTTGTCGTTGTTTAAAAACGAAGTTTGATTTGATTAACAGAAATAGAAATAGTAAAACATATCTTTGTGTTTTGCAATGTCATCGTACATCGTCGTACATGGCCGCTTATATGAGGTTCATTCCAAGGACATTATGAATAGTTTTCAGCAATTTAACAGATTATTTGGCGACAATTCATATTCAGTAGCACCCAACAAGTTTGATGATTGTTTCAAGAGATTTGTACTTGTGTTGCAGCGCACCAGAGGAGAGGAGGCGACAAAATGCTACTTGTGGACAAGATTCACAGTCAAAAATGTGAAGATTCCTAATAAATCCTCCCCATTAGATCAATAAATCTGTCTGCCGATGAAAAATTCCGCATTGAGAGCATTCTAACCCTGAAATCTAGACACAACCCCATGGTACGATGTTGTATGAGAGGGTATTACATGCGCTGCGTTTTTTGTCCATTGAATTGCATTGAATATTAATAAATTTAGACATACATAACTGTAAATGCCAGTGGGCCACTATGTGTATATTTGTATTAGGTATCTTTTTGTACTGAAATATTTGCGATATAAGTTTTTTTGCTATTTTATTTGTTTTCCATCGGAATTTTTAAATATTATTGTTTTTGATACTACTCTTGAACTGCGCAGTATTTATAGAGAAAACAATAAAAAGTAGTATGTGCAAAAAAGTACACAACCGATTATTTTTCCATAATGGTTCAAACAACCAAGAGAAAACTGAAATTTCATAATAATTGCTGTAAATCGTGTTAGAAATCTTTCAGGTGCCAAATGGAAAAGCGTCATCTGATGTCTCTTTGTTTATCTCATATATTCTTGTCTTCTAGCTCATTAATCTGTGTCTTGTTGCAGCTCTTTTAATAAAATGTAAGTATTCCAAGAATGTTAACAATTTTATTTGTACACACGTCTTTATAATGAATGTACTGGAATGCTGAACAGATGCATTGTTACAAGCAAAATGAAGAGATCTGGTATTTATCAATTATGCATCCAATATCATTTGACTGAAATATATTCTCTTCGACTAGCTCGATTTCAAATGAAATGTCCTCTTGTTGAGTTGTCTCCTTTGTGTCTCCAATTTTCACTGAAGCATTGCCTCGCGAGAGTTGAGAGACACTGATCAACAGTGTCATTAGTACTTGTGATACCGCAAATTTGTCGTTTACGATTGTAGAGGTTTCTTAATTGTGAACGACAAATTCTATAGCATTAGTATAAAAGGAAATTTTAAAGATATTGATGACTCACTTCATTCCAAACTAAATATTTGAAGGGAAAATCCTTTTAAATCTGTTCCACTTCCACTTACCAATAAGTAGACTAGGTTTTACAAAGCAAGGTCATTGACAGACAAGACATCACGATCAAAAGTGATATGATATATACTTTAAATTACTTTGTATTTTATGTAAAATATGATCTTCTCTCTGTGATTATTATCAGAATATGGAATTACGATATTGTTCATTGAGTTTCATTGGTTGAAGTACTCTTTATGTTGCATTTAAAACAACCCTTTAGTAATTAATTTTAAAATGTTCACACCTCGATCAAATGAAACTCTTTGTATCCGTCCATTGTCAGATACCAGACCACCAATATAAAATATATCATCTATTAAACACAAAAGTTGCCTGATATCTACTAATAACGAAATGCTTGTGTATTTGAACTTATGAATATTGTGTCATATGAGAAGAAAAAATTAAATTGTAGTGACATCAAAGGAATGATGAAGATGCCATGGTAAATCTATAAAGTAGGTGGACGTGAAAGTTGAAACAGCACACGAAGAGGAACAACTGAAAATTCGATATTTCAAGTGCATTCGTTCCACTATCAGAGTGACAGCTCACACTACATTAGATCAAATTATACCGAAAATAAAGGCACACTTTTGTCCAATGTTCTTCTTCATTTCCCTCCCCTTCTTCTCAACATGATATGATAAGTTGTTGAATTTTGTGTAATAATTGCGATATTGTGAATGAAGTACAGAGGAACACAGTTTTAATAGACGATGAAGTATGAATTTGAACATTACAATTTTATGCCATGCTTTAAAACCGTGCTCACCTCGTCGACGACGTCGTGGTGGCGGTCTGCAATTAATCAGACGTAGCATGCAGAAACATTAGTATGACATGAAACTCAATTGGATTCCAAATACTTGCGCTTCATGAGAGATTGTAATAACCTCCAACGCGTTCGCAAAGTTCATATCCCCAACGGACAGAGTGAAACATTAATTTTATTACCACACATCGAATGGGAATTTCATTATTAGCTTGGTTCTTTCTTATCAACTACAATATACAGTCAATTCTGCAAGCGCCACTGGCACTCTCATGAAATATCTGACTGAACGAAAATCATTTATTGCGCCACAAAAGTTCAAGTTGACTCAAGTAGAAAGTTATTATTAGAGCATAATAGCATACCTTTACTATTTAGGGATTTAAGCTGAAAATAAAATTTCGACAGAAGGCTTTTTAAAAACAGTTATGCTCGGTGTATTGTATTAGTATTACAGAAAAAATGCATCCAATTTATATTTAGCAGATATAAACACGATTTGGTTTGATCCAAAAAGTCCAATAAACCGGCACGTGCGCATAAAGGAAGTAAAAAATAAAATACAATAATTCCAAATTCAAGAACGAAGCACTTCATTGAAATTCCAATAAACTCATTACAATATGAAACGATGCATATCTGTTTCGGTGTATATTTCACAGATATTACGATGGATAAATTTCATTCATTTCAAATTTAATATGGAAGCCAAATTCTATCTTTGTCGTATTCTAATGAAGTTATGACCTACACAATTGAATAATACACTATTCCAAAACAATGAAAGCTCCTTAACGAAAGGAAAGATTGGCATAAATTGTGACAAATAGAATTTCGAAAGGAAGCTTGCATCATGAAACTTTCAAGAGTATAATGTCAAAAACTACCGCCTCTAGGGAAAACATTTAATAATACATAGTAAGTAACAGACTATCTAACGGAAATACTCGATGATGAGATGACGTCTGCCTGATGACATGATTTTTGTCACACGTGATTTTGTCTCTTTGTCTTTGCTGGGAGTTTACACGTCAGAAATCTATTGGTTCTTTCAACACAATCAAAAGAAATTCGAATTTCTTCAAAGTCTTTTTTTTCATACACTTCGTTTCTTGTTAGCTGTTGGTTAAAGAAAATTCAAGAAAATATTTCGCCAGTGCAAAAACACCTACCCGAATGTTGTTGACTAACAATTTCACAGTTGATCGTAAATAAGTGGATCAACATTGATCTCTCGACGAGCATAAATATACATAAATCAAAAATGAGGCTTAAAAAAGTCACCAATATTTACGTATCTCTTTCATCTCTACAAAGACTCAAGTAACATAAATCGGATCGCGTGTGCATTACATGCTTACATACACTATTACTGAATGTTAGAAATTTTTTATGAATGCTTTGACAAACGATCGTGGGGAAAGTGCCAAAATAAACAAAGCATTCACTTGAGTAAACAAATCTATGCATCTTTTATGAAAAGTGGTTTTGCGCTTTCTTCCTTCACATTTAATAATATTACACCACCAACATTCAAAGATGGTTATGACTGGTATTGATTCCAATTGTTATTGGCAAATAAAAACTGCTGAGCCTCACATTTCAATGTCGTGTTTGACACGTTCCAATAATAAACCAATTTTTACATCCGTACTTCCTTCCCTTTACCTCGTTTTCATTTTGTTTTGTTGCAAAAAAGTGCATATTTAATTTAAGAACATGTTAACTGCTTACTTCAATGGTATTTTTGTATTTATACACTCATAATTCTATTTTTAAAGGAAACCGGCCGTCGAGATGCATAGATGAGTTAAACAGGAAAAGAAAATGACGGAAAGTTTTGCTCTGATTTTCAATTAACCAAAATTAAAAACCTGCTACCTTAAAAATATGTAATATATCTCACTCTGTATTGTTCGGAATAACTAGTTTATAATCAAAATATTATAGTATGGTAACATGTCATAGAGAAGCACAAATATTTAAAATAGCCAACTCATAGATGATATTTTTTGATAAAGGCAAAGGCTAGAAATCCATTCCACCGACGACGTTGGTAGTCCGCCACACCACCGACGCCACCATCTAAGAAAAAGGAGTTATTTGATTTCACTGGCAGTATTGCTAACACAAGAAGTAGCAGACAGTCTGCCAATATTTTTTACAATCTTTGGCAGTTTTAATAGCCCTGGTTAATATAAATGTCTTCGTGGTTTGATTGTGAAGAATGCTCTGGTATTAGCTTGCCAGAATAGTATCTTTTCGATGAAGAGAGGTTAAAAATATGCGTTTATTCATTTTTCATAAAAAAATCAATGTAATCTTGTACAGAGTTTAACTGTGGGTGCAGTTAGTTATGCTATCACACATGTACTTTTATTATAACAAGGTACTAATGGAATCACGGGGTAGATTAATTTGTAGGCGTAATCATAAAGGTCAAAATATTATGATGCTTTAAAATTACCTTACTTGTGTAATTTTAGATGTCTTACTACACAACGCAATGAAATAAATTTCATAGTCATACGATTGTCCTTCACATCTCGTCCAGTTCAGAAAGAAATATTTGACTTAACAAAATAAGATGTTCTTTTTACATAAATACAGTTATTTTAGTTTTTCAAATTATAAATAAAGCTTTACGTCATGTCTCATGTTGTTTTACACGAAAATGTTTTCAAGAAACAGGACATATTTCATATCACACAAGCCAGGATTGACAAAAGTTCACCGAAATGTCAAATGGAATGAACATACTCGATACTCAACTAAATAAATTGAAATTAGACACAGATTTATTTATAAACCTCTTCCATAATTCCATTGACTGTACAGTAATAATATACCTATGATGCTTACTATGCATGTCATAAATCACATGCCACCTGCACCTAAGCCCACACAGAGGGAGATAGTGAAAAGTACAAAAATGTTCAACGAGTAGAAATGACCTTTTAGTGTAGTTAATTACTTATTATTTCTCTAAGGGCCGTTGTGAAATACAAGATGGAATTCTTAAATTACAACTAAATATTTTTGTTAATCCTTTACTAATAACAAGAAAAACACCCGGGTTCTTCTCCACCGTTTTTGTACACAAGTTACCAAAATTAATATTTTGGTAATGTGTCTTAACAAATTTCCCAATGTTTTCGTTCATTGGTTCATTTCTACAATTTCAGTAATTTTGTTTACGGTAAAATGAATAGTTAATGTATGCCAGTGAAAACGCCTCCAGTGTCTGCTCTGATTTATAGTCCAATGGTAAGATTTATGTCGTCTCAAGAGTTGTCAAGCAAAAGGAACTGCCGAAAACGACAGAACGCTCTTGTAGAACAAAGCCATTGATTTGGTACAATGCACACACATGTCTGGCATCTTCTTCCAGGTGACTGGAAGCTAACAGAATTCGGGTCACATTTTCCTGGCACATCTGCGAACAAAAAGAACCACTTTGAATTGAATTAGTTTCGCAGAATTTTCCTCCTTCGCCGATATAATCATATCTTATTCAAAGCAGCAGTCAGTCAGGTTTCATGGATTTATGTGGGAAACAGCGAAGAATATATAATGGTAGTGATCAAGTAGTGCAATTATACTAATCACGTTATTCAATCAGCGTCAAATGTATTCTGGGAATCTCACGTATCAAGAATGTATGTAGGTCTATCGCTGTAACAGTCCAGTGGAAAATAATAATTATGGAAATGATACGAAAATGGAAAAAGCTTCCCATTTTGTTTATTAAAACCTTTTGATAAAAAAACTGCCTATAAAATGTTAGTGTACTAGCACGTATGTGCGTTGATGATAATGATGAGAGGTTCGAAAGCGATAGTTAGTTTAGGTTAAGTTAATAGTAGTATTTATTCTGAAGTCGTAGACACACATAACAGACAGACAAGACAAGAATGATAGAAGTGAGTGAGTGGTGATGTGCGAGTGGGATCATGCTCGCTTCTTCTGCTGCGTTGCGTGTGGACGTGGTGGCGGCTTCCTATTGGCTAGAGGCCAACTGTCTGACGCATTGCCTGATGGGGAAGCCGCGTTGGCGTGATGGGGTGTATTGACACATACCTCAGTTAGCCCATTTAGAAATATTTATTTCACATGGAAAATTGCACAGAAAAAATGGTATAACCACAGGAAGCTCAAAGTTCAGTGAAATTTTGCATGAAGCTTTCATTTGATTCTGCTTGCGCAGTGTAATTGGTTTAAAAAATTTGTTTGAACCTCATTGCATTTCATTGTAGGACACAGTAGTTAACTAAACGGTAGTAAGTTTTTCTGCAAACAACCAGCATGCTGCATATTTCAATCGATGAGGCTGTTTTATCATTCCCCTCACTGATGAAATCATCATCTTAGCATTGCCATCAAGCTACAGTAACGTAATATTACCTGTAATATTTCCCATTTCCCCTGCAACGCAATATTGTATTTTTGCTTTCGTTAATGTAATTTATCGTATTTCGACATTATGAGTTACGTCTATAACATGGGGCATTCCTGATCTCTGTAGTTCATATCGAGAAATTAGACGTACTGAAAATTAGACAGCTATTCATTCCGTGAGAACCGCTTGAAATGGCAATTTAAATTTAAACGGGGAGGGAGGGAGTACGGACTTATTTAAACACAGTAATACGAGAAATAATTCGAATAAAACAGAATTGAGGTTTTTTTCTAACTAATTTTTGCATCTTCAAACATAAAAATGCAACAAATGAAATACAACTCATAATTTGTGTTTTTATTATGACATCAAAGTTGTAATCCTGTCATTTGCTACAATATTAATTTTAAATATGTGTAAGCTTCAACGTTTCCCAGAGATGTAAAATTAGTAGCAAGAAACTAAACGCTCCAAAAGCAACTTCAAGTCATGTTATGATGATGTTGACAAATCGATAGTTTAATCCCAACAAGGGCAAACCTATTGATCTTTTCAGAACGATGTCGTCATGTTATGAGTGCTCAGCTCACTATAATGAAGTTGGCAGTAGGGGAAGCCAAAGAATCACATGATGATGTGCTAACATGATCATTTATTCATTCAGAAACTATTTTTTAATAAATTAAATGTTCATTCTAGTTAAAAGACGTAATGCTCAAAACTTCGTCGACAGGAAAATATGAAGACGTCAAATACTGAAGGAAACCAAAATTTAACTTCCCGTCTGCAAGTGCGTAACATTTTTATTTTTCAACATAAAATTGCGAGGAAGTGGAATATTATAATGTGTGTTACATGAAAGGAAATTCATTTTTTTTATCAATTGTTTTTGTCCTGCATTTTTTTTTCTTTGCAAATCAACAAGTTCTCTTACCTTTGTTCCTACGCACATACGCAATTATTAATTTAATAAAGTAAAAAACGCAATATTTTGTTTGTTTTACTTTTGAAGACGACAAAAAACAATACGACTATTTCCACTTATCCTTTTTCCTGTAAAACCCTCGACTCGACGGTTTATAAACAACTTATCCATTTATGCAGAAATAATAGCAGTTGTGGTTTGATAGTAAACAAACTAAAATTGTAAAAATTTACGCATGCTTATAATCATAATAGCGCAAATTTATATACTGTGATGATGATGCCGCGTGCGAATATGTATAATGTTTATAGGGCACGAATAACTTAGCTGCTTTGTGTGTAGGTGGTTTTAACTTTAACACGCAACTTTTGAAGGAGAACTAGTTTGTTTTTGTGACTGTGGTCTGTTGATGATTTCAGTCAATTGCGAACATCCATATTTTACCTGTTGTTATCATATCATCACTTTATCAGTTTTAAACTGAATAATTATAAGCGTATAATTATATAAAATTGAATTGCTTAGATAACTTTGCAGTTTAGATTGGGTTAAATCTCTAAACTTTTAGTTTCGTTCAAAAACTTGTTCGCTATCAAACTCAGTTTTTATTTGACAAAAAATTGCGGAAGAAATCCTCACAATCGCCATCAGGATTTCTCGTGTTATTCGTACATACATATATGCATCCTTCTTGTCTGGACTAAAATTAAGGAGGAAAATCATGGATCCAACTGGCAAAAAATATTTAAAAAGTGATGTATTCTGTCTATGAGCGACTTTTTATTCCATAACCATTACACGCCTTGCAGGAAGTGAAGAATTTGTTATTTATTATGTCCCATTGTATTCCTTTTAGGCGTAATTATTAACACGTAAATCATCTATTGACATCTTTTGTCTACCACGAATTCTAAATTCTGCTCTAAATGGTCAGCATTGATTTTTAATTGCGGCAACTAAAAGGTATTATTCTTCATATGTCAACAGTGAACACTTTAAAATAATTTATTGTTTTCATATGCATTAAAAACTTTGGCGTTTCCCTCAACTTGAAATATTATGTTTTTAAATTCACACATAAATTATATTTATGATACTGAATATTTGGTTTTCTTATGTTTTTATGGGCAATGCATGCCTGTATGTTTTGAAACTTGAAAAGCCTTTCATGGCACAAGTGTGAGAAAAATCATAGTAGTGTCAAAAAAGTTTAAAACTTGACGTCAATACACTGGAAATGATTAAATTCTCTTTCCATCAGCGGTATAAATTAATTATTAATCTTAATGTACAGAAGAGAAACAAACTAATGTATATTTTCAGTATGTATAGCAAATGCTCGAAAACCGTGACTTAACTGTTTTAAATTACATAGTGTTGGTTAATTAGGTACAAAAGCATGAAATCTGGTACCTGGTATACATTCACTCAAAGGCGAAAAATTTGTTTTTGTTATCTCCTTCTTAATCCATTCTCAGGAATCCTGTCTTCCACATCGCAAAAAAAATTGTTCAAATTATTTTTTTACAACAAAATGTATCCGTCAACCAGGACTGTAGATTTTTCGACATCATTAAACAAAATATCACCACGTGTGACCCTTTGACTATAATGACGTCTTTTAGTTGTGCTGTAGCGAATCTACCAACGACCTACACTACATTTCATATAGGTAATTATAATGGGTGAGTTGACTCTCTTTCTTGAACAGTGATAATGAATGAGCTCAGTGCTATTTAAATCAGCCATTTAAGCAACAAACGAAACCCCGGAGCACATCCACCAAATCCCGAGCAAAAAACGGAGAGTTGGGAAATATTCATCTGTCGAAAAAGTTCACATCCCTCAGCGGGATAAATAGTTTACGTGTAATACTGCAGCTTACACATGTATCTACAGTGTACATGCAATCATCATAATCATTTTTGCAGCAATTTGCTCTCAATTGGCAAAATGGGTATCATTTCATCAGAGAGGGGGATCCAAGCTCGCACATACTTGATTAACAAAATGATAAATAAAAGTAGACTCTTGATTAACGTCAGAATTTTTTACTTCCTCTGCCATGCCACGCCATAAGCAACCTTTTACCTTTTGTAGCTTGTCGGAATGTATGGCTTCGGGAAAACCAGCTTCTTGGATTGCGACTGGTTTTTTAAAATGTGCGATGAACTACATGTGTGTACAATATTTTATTCGATTCCCATCCCAACTTCTACTAACTACTTTAAAATATGGAAGGGCTGTAAGATCATCGCACTTATTTTATTGCGGAGCATTTTGCATATTAATTACGTGCATGTGTGTAATGATATTGTTAGCATGAAGACATCACGATATCATATAGTATAATAAAGTCATTTTTTACCTTTCTACCCAAAACACAACAAAAACTAGATAATTAGTAACATCGAAATTGTATGTAATCCGCACGATCTTAATAAATAAATGAAAAATGCTAACCGCGAAGTTGTTTTATCCGAGATAGTCCTATAATGAATTTTTTATGTGATTGGAAAACACACAAGATTTACAAAATAATAGCAACCTGTTATTCTTTTGTGTACCATGTACCCATTTTGATCGTCGTGTTGTAAGTATTCTGTAGAAACTATTACTTCAAACTTTAAAGAAAAAATACAAATGATCATATCATGTCATGTCATACTATAATTTACAACTACGTAATATTTATATTCAGTTTGAGTGATTTCACTGGCTTGATCGCGAAAGCACTTTTGTACATTTTTTTGTGTTTCTGTAAAAAACGATTTGAAAAGGGTCTTTCAATGCTAAATTACACATTTACTCACGTAAGCAATTTTTTATTGTAATGTTGTTTTTTAAGTGTTTGAAATCATTGTAAGCTTTCTGCTCTTCTCACCTGTATGTTAAATTTTTTGGAACAGCCCAAAAGATACGAGATCGAAAAGGTGTTGCGCAATAAAGGCAGACAAGACATGGCATCGTGAAAATCTTTTTTTTTTTGTATAAAGGCATTTTAGTAGCAGGTCGAAATGAAATTATTAGCCTCGTCGACAGTAACGATCATTTTGTTTAACCATCAGTGAAAGGAATTTTTACGCCGAAAATGATCGCGTCATTCTTTTTTGTAGTCAAATTGCTGATCACGTACTCCACCTTGCATGCACCTTTCTGCTCCATAAAACGCGTCCCTGCTCTACCCTTTAAACACAAGAATCTCAGTTGAACAGAGAGATTGTATTTAACAAAGGAGTTATAAAATAAAATGAAGAGATGTTCTAAAAGGAGCATCTTATTACAGCGAGACATAAAGCATGCTTATAAGTATATATGTATATATTGCATATTGAGAATTTTTGTCCTACAAAAAAGAAACAAACTCCGAAATATAATGATTGATGAAATGTAAGTACTCCTATTTTCAACGCACTTTGTTTCAATATGTTTCATATGTAACGATTTGTTTTCTCTTTTTCTTCTAAAAGAATAAAGAAAAAATGTTGCTTTCATCCACATTCAATAAGTTATTCATAGTCACACGATTCCATGTCTTTATTCAGATTTTAGCAAATAGAATTTTAGAAGTATTCACATTCCCATTTGCAATCAGATTCAGTGATATTCCTTTTTCCGACTTCTTTGTGAGTGAGTCTGAGTCTTCTGCGAAGAGTCGAGAGGTTTACCTGCTGAATAAGGAAAAATAAGAATAAAAAATCTAAAATATCTTCATATTATCAAGTAGAGAAAATCTGTACAGTTTCTAGCAACACACATTTTAATAGGCTCATTTGTATTCATTCACATGTACAAAATGCACTGAACATTTTTGCATGTTTTGGAAATGCAGAGTATGCACTTCATTTCTAGAAAATGGTGAACGTAAAGTAAATACAAGTACTAGTGCTTCAAAGAGCAAAGAAGCTTTTGTTTATTTACCAATTACCAGTTAGTTCAATAGCTCTAAAATCGCACAAAAAAGTAATTCGTAATTAATAATGTGTAAACCGATTTGAGAAAGTTACAATGATAAATCTTGCACTCTCTCTAAAAGTGGATATTACTATAAATGTCAGTACTTATTATGTACGCTTTATCACCTAATTTTCTACCGTTCCAAAAACAATGCATGCATGACCAGGATATATTCCTTTCTATTTAGCCATATTACAATATATTTCTATTTCTTTCTGGAAACTAAAGCATTGCATTGAATGAACTCAAAACTCATCCACCGATTCCCAGTGCTTCTTTCAATAATCCATACATAACATACCAACATCTAAAGAGATGAAAAATGCCTCCGCCAATAGACCCACAGCTTGCATGCGAATGGCAGCTTAAAATATTAAAATGGTAAAAAAAAACACCAAAAACATGCTGGTATTCCAACTTGGAATTTCCAAGTAAAGTATAAAAAGGCAGAACAATAAATACCAAAAAATATAAACTAGAAATAAATAGTTTATTCATTTAAATATTTTCTCCATCATTGCCCACTGTTTTCTAAAGGAAATAAATAAAAAAGAAATAGAATCGACGACCTAAATTCAAAAGATCTCAATTTTTCTGCATGAACTTTACGGTAGGTGGGTAAGTATGCTGTAAAGTTTTCTTTTCTGTGGCTGTGCATGAGAATATAGCACACAGATGAATGCAGGCACGATTTTCTTTCTGAGAGAAACACGTACGTATTACCGGCTTTAAGATGTTTACAGGAAGATAAAGGGAGAGAAAAGTGCACTTGTTCGCATACATTAGCCCTACATATTGAATACATTTTCTTTTCCAGAGTTTTTTTTTCGTGGTAGAGAATTTATGACTAAGGGCCAGTGTAGAGCCACAAATCAAAGTTTGTGAGACTCTAAGGATCCAGACATTTGTATGATAAAGAAGTAATGTCGTGTAAATTATGTCATCTTCCCAAATGCTCTTTGCTTCAGGTTCTTCCCATGCAACGTACCCACTGCCGTGAGGAATCTTGACTACAAACTACAAATAATATAACATGCAATACAAATCTAAGACAAGGCAAGACTTATATCTCAGTAGTGCGTATATTCAAAAAACGGGTGTCTGTTTATAGCGTACGTAAGCAGTCTTCTTGAGAGAGATTTATATTTTATCTGCACTGAAAAACGTGGAATGTTATAAAACTTTTGATATGATATTAAATAAAAGGCAAGAAAAAAACATGCCAAAATAGCATGCAAGAAATAAGTCTCTTATATTCTGTCATGCAGATAAATTCGGGTGGAGTTAGCATATTTTTGATATGCAATGTTGATGTACAAGAATGTCTCGCGAAGGTGCAAAAACATATATAGACATTGATTATTTTTTCATCTAATTCGCGGACAAGGTACCATATTTGATATAGAAAGATAAACTGTTATACATTACCCTCTTGGTACATATAAGATTCTTCCATTTATCCTTACTAAAATACCACAAGAAGCTGTTGTTGAGAGTGAAACATTTTTTTGGAGACTTTTGGTGTGTGCTTTATCACAACCAAACTAGAGGAAGAAAAGTCCAGTAGCCGTCCCCAACGTGTGCATTAAAAACAGACCATCCTAAAACACCAACCGTTTTCTGTTCGGTTGGAATATTTGATGAGACTGTTCGAATCTCTTTATCCAAATCTCAAGGAGTATGAGGAAGTGGCGAGTGTGGGTTCGGTGAACGAAGCTGTTGAGGACAACTACTGCCACTGTCTGTTCAAAACAGGATGAACAGAGCAACACATTTGCTACCTTTGCTTTACTTTGTATGCACATTATGCTTCCAGACACATACAACAAAGAAAAATTCCAGTTCACATCTTGGGGAAAAATTCATCCATGATGAAAATCATAATAGTGGTGGAATAGTATCTTATCTATCATACTTGCATCAATTTTTTAGCTAAACCAACAACTTTTAGAGTTCACGTGTGAACTATGAAGATTGTTGTGTATAAACTATGAATTGCATGCAATTTTAAAAAGTAAACCTAGTTTACTTGAAGGGAAAGCCATAACAGGAGTACAAAGCTGGAAATATTTCATGAATGTGTGCATGCATTCTTTATGATGAGCACTGAGCACTGTGCTGTGGTGGTTATTCTGTGTCATAAATATTTGAGACTTTCTTTTCTTTTGGGTTTACCTACATTAATGCATTATTTCCCTTACTTTAAAAAGAAGAAAGTATAAATAGTTTGCCGAAAGCAGATGTGTTCTTTTTTTAAAGTAAAATCTGCGTTTTAAAACGATGGGTAGTTCATAACTGCGTAGCTTGGTTATGACCCAAATCTATTTGCATATTTAATTTGTAATGAGGCGAGCGAGGGTAAGATAAAGGATGTTACAACTTTGTGTGCTTAGAAATACAGGGTACAAAGCAATTTTAATCTAAACCGAAAACCGCTGATTTAGAATGAATGACATCCAGCCAGACTTGATTACTGCTGCATATAGAGCCACGTGTGTAATCATAATCAACGTAACAATGTGATTATGTAAATTAAACCTTTTGATTTTATCTGGTATGTATCTTGTCTAGATCACGTAACTTTGAGAAAAGCTGTCGTTATCCATACACGTGTAAACATGACATCGTGATCGAAATCACAGACACAACAAAATTTCCTCGGGGCTTTCTTGTATGAAAAATGTTGAATGTCCACTTTCTGCAATAAAAATAAACGATTGAAAATACACGGGTAGTCTATGCCTATAATGCTACCTGTATTAACTTTATATCGTTCAAAATACAGGATGGGATGTACAGGTGTACCACTAAATTTATATATTTATCAGACAATCAACATAAATTTCTATTTCATTTGCCATTGCATTGCCTTTCTGTGGACGAGTCAACCATTTTCTGAAACAAGGAAGACATTTTTATGAATTTTTAAAGCTTGTAGTTCTACCTCAAAGACCTCCCATGGACTTTTACAAATAGAACTAGACTATTAATCTTTGCTCAGTCAAGCGAGCAAAAGTTTGTACTCAATCTTTCTAAAATGTGCCGGTAATTAAGAACTGCACTTGTAACTTTGTTGTTTGAAATAAAATGAGTAGTTTCAACAAGAAATTGACTTTTACCAAATTTGGGGTTCAGACTCTAAAAGTACAATGATTTAAATTAAGGAAACATATTCCATTCATTCATAACATTTACATTACATTAGGTGTATATTGTGTTTTTTGACATTAATATTTCTTTATTGGTCACATTAACTTATACAGATAATGTAATATCATAAATAGCCCGTTTCAAAAGCATGGACATTGGACTTTAGGTTGTTTTAGAATATAAATATAACACCTCAATTTATTTTTGGACATCTGTAAAACTTAATTAGTCAGCTAAAACCTCTTTTTCGTATGGCTGGAATTCGTGACAATTTTAAAACATCGTTTTCCCAGAAAAACTTGATGACATGTCAGGAAAATTGCACGTGGTTGATAGTTGATATATGTACGTAATTTTGTTAATTTTACTTTTACTTGAGAAAAGACAACCATTTAGGGATCGGATACCTACATATATACATCTGGGAATCATAAAATAAACACGCATTTTTGATCGCTGTTTTGTTCTCGTGTCGACGGTTAACAAAACTCACATTTAATTACAAAGTCTGTCTATACCATTGCTCTAGCTTTTTTGTAACCGGCAACCACTGTACTACTCGAACGCACCAGACACCTCAGAAATTGCTCAGTACGGACTACGGACGACGTGGGTATAGTTGAAGCAGCTACATATATAGTCTATCAGGTTCTTCAAGCAGTTAAATTATAATAGATATGATCACGCAACTCAATTTGTATGAAAATGTGAAATAAAAAAATTGTGAACATGATACAAATTGGCGTACAAGGAAATATGCCAATTTTATCAAAATATTCCTCTAGAAGGTGCATCCGAACAAGACAATGACTACATTTGCTTGAACAAATCAATTAGATTTGTTCGTAATTGCTAGCCTAACTTTAGAGCACACTTAGTAATTATTACTTGCGTATAACCGTAATTTTCATTCATTCATCTACTTAGGATCCCATCCAAAAATGCATTTTATAAATGACGAAAATACAGTAAAAAAGTTTTTTCTGTGGGCTTCAGAAAAAAATGTGTGTATTCTCCTTCTTAAGATTCGGAGTCTGATTGTCTGGCAAGTTGGAATAAAGAATGAATTGATCCAGAAGCGACAAGCATTAATGTTCTTTGTATACCTACTGACATTTATGTCAAATCTTAAGATCTTCTCACAAAAAGTTTAGTGAACGATAGCATCGTATCAGGTAGTCAGTTTTCTTCAATTATTTTTTAATTATTGTGAGAAAGTTCAGCATTTCAATGCAATTTTTGCATTCAGTATACATAAAAGTACTTAATTACTTTATGGGAATGATTCCCCGAAAAATTATCTCCTCGATTGTAAAATGCATGCAAAAATTCTTATTTATGTATATTCTCGAACTTTATATCGAACCGAATAAGATTTTTAAACTGCGTTTTCTAAAGATCTTTTTTCTTAGAACAGCAAAAGTTTTCCGGACATTACATTACTCAATTTGATAAGATAGGATTAAATTGCCACATTCACATAAAACATTTCATGACGGAAAATGCAATAAAGTCAAAAAGAAGAAAAGTTTATCTTGTAAAGAAACGTGTGTTGTCTTTGTGTTTATTGAACAACTTCATTTAAATCTTGCATAATGCAGCTGCAATGTTTAATCTGTTGTGCAAATCTCATAATAAGCTCTTCTTATTTTTATTCTACCTGCTAGAGATAAGAGGACGACATACTATTCATGCATATAAAATCTGCAAAAAGTTACTTTTTGCGACTTCTCGATATACCCTTTGTAATTGGCTGGATTATATGGTTAAATGTATAGTTTAGTTAAGTTTGATAAAGTGTGGGCATTACAATAAAGAACGTGTCAGTAGAAATCAGAGAGAATTTGCAAATATAATTCTATTTGTGTTAATTCCTGGTATTTCTTAATTGCACAGATCTGGCTAGCTGGTGTTACGTGATGAATTCAAGGTAGCCCAACATAAGTCAAATAGCCTTCGCAAGCAAGGTTGCGCATCACTTTTGCAAAATAAATACCCTGGACCTTATAAAAGTTTAAAACCCGACTTTTTGTTGTTCATTTACTTGGGTTTTCTGGTCATTATGTACTTGTTACATGTACTTGATAGTAAACATTTTTTTATTATGCTGTTGATGTTGATATAAGTCGCAATAAACTTGCTACAAAAAAACTAGGTATTCGTGCACTAAAATAAATGGTACATGTGGAACCCAAGCTAAGGTGGTGTAACATAAAGGTTGACAGGTTCTTTCGTTACTCGTTCGTTACCATAAAATAATCATCCAAGGAGTACATTTGATATTTGCATCCACATATGTATCTATGTAATTAGACACTAAATATACTAATACTATAGCTTTTATAGGAATTTTAAAAGGATTTCCGGTCCGGTCCCCGAACATTACAAAAGTAGAAACTATAATACATAGATGATAGTGGAACCTTAATATCCAGTTTGAGCTAGCTCGTGTATGATGTGAAAATTTTCGTACCCAAATCAAACATCGCCATCGCCGTAAAGTAGCTAGGATTACTTTCAAATCTACATCTGTTGTTATTATATAAGATAAATTAAATTAAACTTACAACTTTAATTAAAATAATTCCTACAAAAATGTAAAGCTGGGAGATGAATTAATTAGGTGTCAGGGAATTCCTTGATTTTCATAATATTCTCACCATGAAAGTGTAATGTTCTCAAGCTGTTTTAAGTTAAATAAAGTAGTATGTATGTGCGGTTCCAAATCTTGTTCATTTTTCTGAGATACTTTTTTTCTTTGTTGTCTCCGTAATGTGTCGCCGAGAACGGACTGGTAGATGAAGTCTGGTGTTGGTGTTAATGAGCAGGTAATTGGTTTGTGGGATAACAAACTGAATCAGTTTACTTGTTTCACATATTAGGTACACGGTTCTTCGGATAAAACTTGTAATGCTAAACTTCACAAAACTTTGATTTATGGATTACATTTAGAAAACCACTTATTATTTTTTACGAACTAACTTCTCATACAAAAATGCTATTTTAGAAATTTTAGAATGTTAAAAAGAGATCTGTTAATTAAATGAAACATATCTGTAGCACATGTTCATTTGCTAAATGGAATATAGCGTATGTTTTAAAATAAATAACGAATTCAGTTTTATTTCATTGAAGATCATGGCATTGAACATATTATATGTAACATAGTTTGTTACATACAAAGCTCAGATACTGTAAAATCATGACCTGTAATAATATGCCTAAATTCTTCCATGATAACTATAATGCGTAGACGTGTCAATTGTCCAGTAACATTGTAGTCAAATTTTGCGTCGAAAATCTACAAGTTTTCGCGTATTTACTTTTTTGTATCAGGGCTTCAGTACGTTATACCTAACAGGGTCATTCTAAATTGCCTCATCAATATTTTTAAAATGAATTTTCAACAACTAAATGTATGACTAAGATTTTGTGATGAGTGATGATTAATTTTTAGTTTTTAATTAACATAATTGTATTGTTTCCTCAAAAGGACATGTTATTATAAGGGCCATTTTTGGGCTAAAATTAAAAAATCCCTTTTTGGTCTAGTTTTGTTAAGCTAA